>CAMOHE010053356.1:0-29270 GCA_946598075.1 Artocarpus hirsutus | reverse complement strand
TATCTTGAATTAATTTTGTTTACAAAATTAATTCAACTGACAAACAAATATGAATTATTTGATTCTTCTAAATTTTCAACCAATCTAATAAATCGACATAAGTCACCAATTATTGTAAAAAGCATGCCGTATCGTTACAGGATTTTGTGAGCTAGCAAAGGGGACCATATGGACCTATATAGTTCAAGCTCCCAATAATTATGAAACCCAATATCCCAGATATACATTTCATAATTATCAACTCCAATGCTACTCTGCTAAAAGCTTGGAGTTGCACTCTCAAACTCTATAGAATTACGAAGCCCGTATAGCTAAGTCTCCATGACATATCATAGTGTATCGTATCCCCATAGGATTATCCATAATCAGCTTAAGGACAAGTTTTGTCTTACCTTCCCGATTATTTTTATCTTACGTTTCATTATCTCACCATTGGAAAACTTACCATCCAAAGACAGTATACCATCGGTTACACCTATGTATCCAAATGGTTGAGCGCTCCAATTTTCTAATTACAGGATAACGCATATAAGAGGGTATCACTACTCCTAAAGAGGAGCTATAGATTCCATATCTATGAATAACAGGTCTACGTCATCAAGAGTCATGCCTCCAACGTACCGGCATGCATACCACTTTTAAGATGTGGGTGTCACCCTTTGTGGCACATCAAAAGGCACAAGTCAAGACAACGGGCCCACTAGTCATCTCAGGATTAAGATGCAATACAAATGATTGTCTAAAGTGAATCGATTTGCCAAGACAGAATTATTAATCCAAATCAAGTTACTTTATGTCCCGATCCAACACATCGTCGCCTATGACAACGTGCCAATGTTTCTATTCACGGAGTCCACCTCCGATGGTCAAGACAAACCATCTCCCAATAGGGATATAGACAACATAACAATCTTTTCATGAATAAAGCACCCAACTTTATTCCTTCGATTGTAGATCTTATTATTTAGACCATCACCTTAAGAATCATGTCTTCCGCATAATCTATCCGTCTTATGCCCAATTCTTAAAGGTTTAGACCGACAGTCTCAGACTATTGTTTGCTTATCATACATTCAACAAATATGAATGTAAAGAGGACAAGATTTGATATATAAATAATAAATGAATTCTTTATTGATAAAAATGTCTTCAAAAACTCATTACATTTTTACTCCTTAGGGCATACATGTCTAACGATGGACGACTACTAGAGGAAGAGAATGTGCATGTTAGCATCACTAGCATCAAAGTTAGAACAGCTGAATTGCCTGTTCCAACACTTGAGGCAACAACTGTGGGTGAAGCAGCAGGAAGCTTTGTCGCATGGCCGAAGACATTAGTTGAAGTCATCACATTGACAAAGATGAGTCAAGCACCTAGCCATCTTCCCAAAGATCTAAGCAGAAAGAAATGGCAAAAAAAGAAAAGCTCTCTAAAAGCAAGAGAATCGCAACCTGAGGTTCAACAACACCAAGGACAAACCGTTGCTAATGAGCATCTGCTTGCATTTAAACTTCGCTTCAGTACCTCAAAAGTTTATGTAGTTAGCTCTATACGCACATTCTTTCATGCACGATGGGTCAACCATTCAGTGCCCGATACCGATAAATGTCACTGGCAATGATTTCCCTATCTATTTGGGGCATGAAGACGTTTACGACTTCATCAGCTTCAAAGAAATTGGAGCAAACTGTATCCTCGTATACCTCAGGTGATAACTGCAACCTTATTTAAGTATTTTAAATATATACGTAGAGTTGTAAGGTGTTTTAAAAGAATTCATTGTAATATTTTTTTATTGTAGTTTTTTGGCAGAATATTGTGAACTTCAAGGCATGGCGTAAAATTTTGGCTTCATATCTCCGGCCATTGTTTCAAGTGCTGCAAGAGACCTACAAAGTGATCATAGAGAGCATGCCACATCACTCCTCCACCTATTAGCTGAAGCACCGAGGGGGAAATTATTCTTCTTGCCATACAACGTTGGACAACATTGGATGTTAGGACTTATATCACCATGGGAGGACCAAATATATTGGTTTGACCCCCTCGGACACCCACCATGTGAGGATTTCTTATCAGTCACAAGATTGTAAGTATTAATATTGTCTTACAAATTAATTGTTTTTTAGTCTCACATAATTGTATCGCCTATTAATTTATTTATTATTTAAACATGATACATTATTAGGGCGCTTAACGATTGGAAGCTTCAAAAGGGAACCGGTGTCACAAACCGACCAAACGGAACGTTATATTCTAAACGTAAGTGCCCAAGACAACAAGGAAACATAGAATGTGGTTTTTTTATTCTACATTTCATGCGGGATATAATTACAAGTGGTATACAAGTCTTAGGAAAAAAAGAATTTTATATACATACAGATATACATGAAGTTAGATTAGAGTGGGTACAATTTGTAAATAGGTTTGTGCTTTTTAGATAGGTACACGTCATAGTAGATTATCAAAGTGCTCAAAATAGCTCAAATGTAAAATGATCTTGTAAATATTAATTATTAATATACAACAATTATTGTATGTAATTCGGGCCTTGATGTAATGGATAACATACAGAACTGGCCATCCCGTGGAAAATTGAAATTACGTGAGAATTTTTTTTTTTAGAAAATGCCAAATTTCCACGACGGTTTTTGACCAAAACTGTCGTGGAAGCTCCACCTTCCACGATGGTTTTGATCAAAAACTGTCGTGGAAGGCTAAGCTTCCACTACGGTTTTGGATAGAAACCGTCGTGGAAGCTCACCTTCCACGACGGTTTCTATCCAAAACCGTGGTGGAAGGTAGAGCTTCCACGACGATTTTTGATCAAAATCATCATGGAATCTCAGCCTTCCACAATAGTTTTTCCCCAAAATCGTCGTGAAAAATTAGCACTATCACCGATCTCACGTGCCAATTATTCTATTACACGACGGAAAAAACCGTCATGAAAAGTCAGTCTTATTCCACGACAGAGGTTTCCACGATGGTTTTTTAACCGTCGTGAAATTTTTCCACGATAGTTATAAACCGTCATGGAATCCACATTTTGTACTAGTGATTACTCTTGTTTGTTAGTTCTTGTTTAGTTTCTTTAGATTGTTTAGTTATATTAATGTTGTTTTTATTACTTGACTCAATAAAGTGTAAGTTTTAAGAAATTGGATAACTAGAATTTAATTATGATGTTAACCACAAATTGTTTTCTTAGGTCTTTTGAAACATAATTCATTGAGATTTATATGTACTTAACTTACATTTGTGATCTTCATTTTTTATTCTCTATACTTGAGTACCATGAATCACAATCACTTGAAATTTTGAAATTTAAAGTTGAGCTTTTGGATAAACTTATGTGCTTTGGACTGTTTTTTTTTTTTGTACATCTTATAAACTCTAAAAACCCATTTCAGTGAGACTCGAGAAAAAAATCCTAGTTTAGGTGTCCTTGGAAAGTCGATTAAGGTAGGTTTTTTGGACTGTTTGAGCCTTTGAAGCCAACCTAAGTAAACTCCATTGTTAGTTTCCCTCGTTGAGCCTTTTCGACCTATTTTGTTCATCCTCTTCATTTTAACCAAGCCATTTCATGAATTCCCTTTCACTCACCCTATCATCATAGAAATGGTAGCATCTTTGTTTGAATTTAAAGATTGATTGTTGAAAGCGAGCATGGAAGGTGATGTGATTTGAATTTGTGATTTGACTGTATATATAAAGTGACTCATTTTATGTTTTTGTGTTATTTTTCAATTCTTCTGCTTAGTTTTGTTTATGTATTTCTCCCCACTATCTGTATGTATAGAAACAAATAAGTTTGGGGGTGCTTTCATTTCAAAATTCAAAAAGAAAGAAAAGAAAAGAAAAAAAGGGAAAATAAAACAGTTATAAAAAATAGAATAAATTCTTATGAATTTCATATTGTAAGCTTTTCGCGAATACTTGTGAGTCATGTTTTGTGGACATGAGTGAAGATAGAGTAATGATCTAGTGGGGTGTCGGTTGTGAGCTTTTATTAGGTCATGAAAGTTCCAAGGCACATTACATCTCTACGGTGATTCGAGCCGAAAATTTTCCTTTCTCGTCCAACCATCAGCCTAGCTTTGCATTACAAGCCTTGAAAGTCCTTGATCTTTAATGACACGCAAACCTATATTAGTAGAGAGCAAGACAAACAATAGGTTTATGGTAGTTCCAACTTTATTATCTAGAGATTTTGCATCATCTATATAATCACATAAGTCCATCCAAGGTTCAAATCATAGAGTAAGAGTGCTTTAGCACACACTTACACTTAGAGAGTCTTGAATGAAATGAAATTGGTATTTATTGTTAAAATCTAGGCATTCTTAATGTTTGCATTTCCTTTGAGCATTGTAGCATTTTGTGGCTTTAGGATTCATGTTCATGTAGTTATCTAATGTATAGAAAACTTGCATTTTGTTTTCTTTTGTTTTTTATTCTTGGTCTAGCTTTTCTTGTTTTTTTTTTTTTTTTTTTTGCGACAAGCAAATATTTAAGTTTGGGGGTGTTTAATGAGTGAGTATTTTACTCACAAAAAAAAAAAACATTTCTTGAGCTTAAATATTGTGCAAATCCCTAAGCATTTGTGTTATTTTTATGTGTTTCTTGTAGGAAATTATGAATAAATTGGAATTTGGGTGAAAATATGGCAAGCGCTTGTGGAGCATTTGGGAAGAGCACTGAACAACCGAAGCAAGCCATGCAAGAAACAACATCAAAAGGGACCAAAAAGGCCCTCAAGGTCTAGCACACACCCACGCATGTTGGAGTGTACTAAACTGTCCAGCACCCGGCCTACAGCACCATAAAAGGGGGTTGCAGTGCCCATTTGTGCACATCCACCCACCGAGCTTCTCCACGGCCACGTGCTAGGTTAGAGGATGTGTGCACCTACACATGCTGTAGCTTGGTCACTTGTCCCTGAGGCCCCCTTTGGCCCTTCTTGTGCTGATTCTAAATTTTGGGCAATCTTGTCCCCAAATTACTGATAAATTGGCCCAAAATTGATGGTGAATGATCCATAACCTCCCCTAGAGACCCTATTTCTCAAGATGTGGAGGAATTGGGGGAGGAAACCTATAAGGAGAGCTAAAGTTCTAGAGAGAAAATGAGCTTGAAATTAAAGATTCTTGGATGATTTTGAAGATTCTTGGAAGATTCAAGGCTTATAGTTTATCTCAACAAAGAATTTCCTTCTTCCTTTTTCCTTACTCTAATCTTCATTAAAATTTGTAATTGTTTTTACTTGTTAAACATATTTACTTTTATGGATTTAATGAAGAGATTAGCAATGGATTTTTCTATGTTTGCTTAAATTTGCAATTCTAGGGCTTGATATAGTTTGATTTGGATTATGTTTGCATTGTTTTGGTTAATTGTTGATGTAATTTTTATTTCAATTATTTTATTTGTTTATGCTTAATGCTTTTGATTTATATGGCTAAATGAATCAATTGATCATGGATGTGTGGAATTTGACACTTGAGAGTGGTAGTTTCACATATTTGAACAAGGAAACACAAAGGTTTTATCAATTTCAGGAGGCCAGTAAAAGATAGGTAATTTCTTTAGGAAGAGAATCTAAGTCATTGTTGAGTCAGGCGACTAATGAAACTTAGATCATCTACTTGAACCTCTTGGTTTTTGTGAGGCCTAGAGGTGACCAATGCCTTAATAATCAAATTAAGGGTTAAGCTTAAGGAATGTTTAGGTAACTAAGTTAGATAGGGATATCAATTTGGGCATTTATGCAGATAATCTTATTTGACATTCAGGAGAGGTAATGAGGTGAACTTAGGGCCCTAGATTAATGAACTTAATGGAATAAAGTTAATAATCGAGAAATACGATGCGCATAGGAAGAATCAAACTAAACCAAGTCCCTACACATATTAACACATAGATTGTCCATATTATAATTTGTTTCATTTTATTTTTGATTTTTTTTTACTAGTTTCATTAGTTTTATTTTCCTTTCATTTATTTTCTTTTAAATTCCAATAATCTAAATAAAGCTCAGTCATTGTACTTGCGGTAATTAGCTAGTTTTTATATTTCAATCCTCATGGGAGATAATGTAACGCCCCCTAACAGATATCATAAATATCGTTACCGTCACCATTGTTATCATTATTTTAAGATAAACTATTTAATATAGAGTAGAGTTTAATAAACTTATCCCAGGACCCATGTATACATTTTATATATGTATATATACGTTGAGACTACTTATATATATTTTTAAATAGATTACCAATACCAAAATAATAAAACCATAATTTAAATAAAATTTAAAATGATCGTTCAAATCTGATTTTCTAATTCGGTAGGCCGAAGTTAAGACATCGGTAGGCCAAACATGACTAGCAATCTGAACTTCAACCATCAATAGGCCGTCTGAGGCTCTACAATATTAGAGTTTTAAAACATCTGTATCGGTTGGCTAACCAATAATGATCGGTAGGCCGATCTACTACAAACTAAACAAGAATTTAAAACAAGTCTTAATACAATGTAGTGCAGAAAACAACATACAAATAATTAAACCATTGTTCAAGTATTTAAATTCTTTTCTTGGCATCCATCTATATTCCAATCCATCCTTTCTAGCACACACACCCATCCTTGTTCTCCACTTATTCTATATCTCTTTTACCTTTGCCTGCAACATGATAATAAACTAGTAAGCAAAAGCTTAGAAGTACACTTTCCTATTCACAACATAAGGTATTTCATAAAAATCATCATGTAACATTATATTCATAAATATCATCATCATAGTAATGCAATTGGCACAAGTTCATATAGAACATATCTTTCATTAAAATTTTCATATTAAAACTTCATTTATTTTATCTTTAAGGGCCCAAGTGTTGCACCATTATCATCATCATTAGCGCGCCGTCATGAGAGGAGAGTGGTAGTTAATCCTAAACCAAACATGACAACAAAAACTTTTGGACAACATCATAAACATAAACATTAGGTGAGCAACACTTAATTAGGTAGTACATATATACATATATACTTTTAAGTTTCGACATACATCATATCAAACTTGCATTAAATCTTCTTATAGCATCAAAAGCTTTCATGGTAAAACATTGCATGAAAGCATCATAGAAATCATCATAGAACGTACTTTCATATATTTTATAAACTTCATCATATTGCAAGTTAGAATGTACTTACTTGACTTACTTACTGAACCTTAATTTTAGATGACATTGCCACAGCCTCGAAGTGCTCACCTCTTGAAGTGTTCATATCATTCATTTATATACACATAAAATTAATATTCATCTTCATGAAATCATCCAATACCATAATACATCATTCACACTTTCATATCTAGAAATACTAATACAAAATATGTATAACCAACTTTTAAAACATTCAAACAAAACTATAGTAGTAAAACCTAGCTACCTACACATTAAGGATTCACAACTTAATAGTTCACAATTTACATACAATTTGAGCATGAAACTTTGTAAAGACCAGGTTAACATATATATACATTACTCTAATTTTTCTTTAGTCATAAAAGTCCATTTGATAATTTAAATAAGTCACACAACTTGAAATCTGCCAGCAAGGACAGAACAGTAAGCAGCCCTAATAAAAGTCAATGAAATAAATTATCTATACCATAGAATAATTTAATAAAATATTATATATATTAGATGCACAAACTATAACATATCCTAAATTTTGCCTCAAATAAATTCAAGACAATTCAAGGCATGCATTTGAACTCAGGAGCAAAATTACTTTTAAGTACACAAGGCAGTGAACACCTTTCGGTTATTATTTTGAAATAAACAAGATGTAATTACTTTGACCCTAAAATTTTTATGACAATCCATAAACACTTGAATACAATGCCACTAAAAGTTTTGTTGTTAAATAAATTTGTTTAGCTATAATAAAATGTCACATAAACAAGAAGTTCAATATTTACTAGTTTAACAACAATAAAGACCTATCTTAAAAGAAAATTCAATAACTCATAAAATATTCATCAAATCACTATGAAATTTTTTAAACCATAACCTAACATATACATGAATATCTTTGCAAAATTTTATACAAATCATAGTTCGTTTACCCCTTGAACATAGGCTACATTTTTGTAAATCTTAACTAATCAGCAATAGTTTGTCCATGAGTGGTAGAGAATGAAAATTCAATATCATAGCATAGAAAATTCCAAATGACTTGAAACATGGAGGAATATTATCTAATACATACATGGACATCATAAAAAAATTTCATAACAAATGAATACCTATAGTCAAAGTTGTGGGGAACAAAATTAAAGAGAAAATACTATTACAGACATAAACCTAGAATGAAATTCTTACCTTAGTATGGTCCTTCTCTAATTCTTTTGAATTAACCTAAAAGAAGACTTAATATTTCTTCCAAGTCTTTGCAACAAAATAAGAGAGAGAAGAAGGAGAAGAGAACATGGGAGAAAGGGAGAGAAACTAAGAGAATTTTGTGAGAGAGAAAAATATGCATGAAAAGAGATGATCGAATAAGGGAGGATGACTTTCTTTATTGGAAAGACAGAGAGAATTTGGGAAAGTGAAAGGTTTGCTCTACTTGCCTAATTTTAAATGTCAAAAGAGAAAAACTTATCATAAAATCCAATCATCACAATAAAAGTAAAAATTTTCCCTTACAAATAATAAGGAAAGGGTTACTATAGGCCAATACGTTAGAAATTACAGTCCATTAATTTAAAATCATCAATGCTACCTTTTTAAGAAATTTTATATTAATTACTCATTAGTAGCCTTTGGCCTACCAATTACTCAGGATCGGCCAACCGAAGTGGTGAGATTCGGCCTACCGAGGAAATCCATCGGCAGGCCGTTTTGGAAGAACAATTGAGCCTATCAAAGAACCATATAAAAAAATACAAAAACAAAACATTAAACACTTATTATACATACAATATAATGACATGAACACCTTGAGCACATCAATTTCACTTGAATGTCACTTGTCATAATTCTCAAAATAAATGATTAGTAATATTATTTCATAAGGAGATTTCATAACAATGTTAAATATCTAACATTAACCATTACATGAAAAATGGCGCGTGTTATAGATGACAACCCTTAACTCACCAGTCTTAAACTAACATTTGTGCGCTTATGGGTATAGACAAAAAAAAAAAAAAGGATCATCAACACCATATGTGGGACTTCATTGTAAATGCCCTTGAGCTTGATAATATGTTGGAAATTCTAGCACATTTTGCCAACTCGACTCGATTTTGAATGTGTTTGGAATGAAAACTCTAATCCTTGCTTAAGTTTGTGGAGGATGTAGTGTGATGAAGGTGGCATCAATGGAAAGTAAGGATATGTTGGTGGTGCATATGATAGCACCATCGACAAACTCAAATCAATGGTCTTATATGCTTCTTCATCCTCCAACAAGTCTTGTGGTTTGGCTTCATGAAGGAATTCGTTTAATAACAACCTTTCTATTTGTTCTTCACTCTTCATTTGATTCTCCAAAACCATGTTTACAAGTTGATCTTCATAGAATTCATGGCTTTGAATGGACATCTCATAACTTAGAAGGTGTAAATTATTCTCAACCATACGAGTGTCTAAGTGGTGAGCTAAAGCAATATCAAGGGCTTCTATATCTACATCTCGAGGCTAGAATACCTCTAGAGGCACAAATTCCCATGAAGCTCCTATGTTAGGCAAATTACTCTTTCAATCTAAGTAGTTTGAGTTATCATCATCCTCATGCCACTTTATAGTTTCTACTATTTGATTAATACCTTATGCCTCTAACCTACTTATGATGCTAGTCAATTGATCAATATGACTTTGTATATTATGTATGCTAGCGGTCAACTCTTCTTAAATTTGCAGCATACTCATAGCCAAAACCTTAACTATTTCTTCAAAAGAAATATTTGTAGGAGGTTAGTCTACCAAGGTTCCTCAACTTATGGCTTTTACCCCATATCATAAGGTCTTGCATCAACCTATGGCTCTAAATTATAGTAATCTTCCTCCCAATCATGGTTGGTCCTGAAAAATTTCAATTCCAGTTTTCATACTCGGCCTTGTCTTCCAACATAAACTAGACTTCATCCACAGATTGTTGATAAAAAGAGATGTTACCATTACCCCTTTCAACCTAAAGTCTTGTCATTGCATAAAAGCCATAGAGGAAGAATCGAAGTTACCACTACTTTGAGAACCCATAATACAAAAACCCAATTACTGAATCTTTGTACCTCCACCAAGCATTATAGAACAGCTTTGAGTCTTATTGGGCAAAACTTGTGAGGACCTATCGATGTCACATCTCGAAGTAACTCTCACTAAACAAACACAAAAAAACAAAAAAACAAAAACAAAAACCAAAAAACAAAATCTAACCAAAACTAGCAAAAACTAAAACAAAATAACTAATTAATTAGGAAAACAATTAACGACATCCCACGACCAGCTCCAAAATTTGTTAGGCTTCAAATAAAGTACCAAATTAAATCTTACTTTAAGTGTGGTTTTTATTAAGTGTAATCGTGAGTAGGGATCATTACCATAGAGGATTGGTTCTAATTTTAATAAGTTATTGATACTAAAACCTAAGGCACAATTAAATTAAAACGAAAGCAGGTTTTAATTTTAATTAACTAAATCACAAAATTAAGTAAAAAAAGGAAATAAATAAACACAAGACAATAATAATAAAATTATTAAAGGACCATTCACAACTACTAAACAATAACTATACAATTAATAACAAAATTATTCTCAATTCTTTATTCAAACTACCAATTGTAGATAACAAAAACTTGGGTTATTTAACTTCGGTTATGTTCCACATCATAGTTAATGAAAACTTCTAATAATCATACCTTGTAATTTGTTACTAATGGTTAGAATTTCAAGACAATTACAAATGAAGCATATTAATCTAGCAATAGATTAAATTCAATACTTATTTGGTTGCACAACCAAACAAAGCAATAAAGTAATCATATACAATAAAAATAGAGGAACATAAACAATCTTAATAGCTAAGTTAGAAAACAATTCGTTAAATTAATGATATCGCCATATCTAGGGTTCTGAAATTCCCTTCGACCTAAAACAAAACTAAAGTAACATAAATGAAAAAGAAAATGAAAACAAGGAATAAAAAAAGGAATGGTTTTGGTGTCAAAAATCCTTCTATGCAGTCGGTTCTCTATAGCTTCCATTGGAGCTCTCCTTTTTTTCTTATTCCTCTTCTTCATCTTTTAAGATTAAGAAAAAATTGATAAAAAGACTCTCTAAATGTTTTACAAGGTGTGGTATTTATAATTTAGCACTTAAGGGATGAAAAAATGAGTAAGTTCATCCTTAAATTAGGTCAAAATGGAGCAAAACTTCACAAAATAGACAAGGGAAATATTTTTCATGAATGGTACACTTCATATCGGGCTTGGGACACAATTCCACGTGACTTCTTAGGCATGGCACGGGTGTGCCTTTGTGCTGTGTACACATAGGGGTGCAAATGGCACTATGTGGACGCATGGCTAGCATAGGTTGTAGCACAAATGTGCCTTGTTGGGCACAAGAATGTGCCTGACTTGTTCCAAATTGCTAATTTCATCACTTTAAGTTCCAAAAATCCGATTTTGGCCTCTAGTTGGCTTCCAAAATGATTAAGTAAAATTCTTGAGCCCCAAATCTTTATTTTTCATCCATTTCCAACTCATCATCTTCAAACACCTACAAAACATAAAATAACATATAATACTCAAAAATAGGCAAAGGAGCATGGGGAAATTAATTAGAAAATTATATCGAAATAAGCCCTTATCGGTGATTGACCAAGGTTAGAGGATCCAAGGAGAACCAAAAGTATCATATCAACTAGTTAGTACTCTCAACAAGTCAAAGATTCATCTATATTTCATAATTTAAGGGAGGCCTATGGGTAAAGGAGGATGACAAAGGGACAAGATTTAACCTTAAGAATAGTATAAAGTAAGATATAGTTATGAACATTTGATGAGCTATTTTCCAACCCACCTTTTTTAATGATCATGGGTCCCATTCCTTAAGCCTCATTAGACCACAATTTGAGTCAATTAAGTGGTCATAAATCTAATTTAACCTTTGATGAGAAACTAAGAAAAATTAAACCAAGATTGGCTCCTTTGTCTATAGATAAACCTTTTCATTTCAAGAGATCATTATTAGCCATTTTTCCCCTTTTGTTCAAGCCAAATCTAGTTCTCTTTAAGCTCTCTATTAGAAATTTTTCTTCCTCATGCTCACAAAATCCAACCAAAAATAAGAGGTCAAGATAGAGAACTAAGACGTCTACTTAAGGGTTAGTTTAAGTTTGGTTTAGTTCAAAGTTGTTAATGATTTTAGCATGTAAATAAGTTTTTATTTATGTATTTTTTGTGGTGATGTAAGTTTAAGTTATACTTATTTAATTTAAGTAAGTTTAAGCATGTTAGTTTAGGTTTAGTTATGATTTTAGACAAGAAAATTTCCTGCATTTTTTATGCTTAAATACAAACATTTTACTAGTTTGTTTTGGCATTTCACAAAAAACAAAAATTTTAGAACTTAAAATCTTGAAAAAAATCCTATGACTTAAGGTTTTTATGATTCTAACTCTAAGATGAAATTCTACACCATTTTAAAAACTGTGCAATATCTAATTTTTACTATGGTTGCCACTATTTTTACAAAAAGCAAGCCTTTAAGAGGTCGGTTCACAATTTTCATAAAACATAAAAGTTTTAAGTCTTGACAATGCAAAGAATTTTTGTGAAGAAATTTTTTTATGATTCTACCTCTAAGATAGCGTTAAAGGCTAGCAGATTTTTGAAACTACATGGTTTACATTCATTAAACAGTGCAATTTTTGTTTTGATGAAAACAACCCACAAAAAGTTTGAATCATGATTTCCAACAAAATGCCTACATTTTAGATCTCCATGAGACAAAGAACTCTCATGAAAAAAACTATTCAAGAAAACTGTCTCCAACATATGGTTATACAGTGACGTTTAAAACTAACAAAAAAAACTAGTTATAAATAAAACACTTGTTTTGTGGCAAAATTATGATTTACAACTAATAGAGAAATTGTGGCTCTTGGAAAACTATACTAGTCCATAGTTTACGATTTTGTCAAATATTGACTCAATTTTAACATACAATTTTTGACACTAAATTTTTATATAGAAAATATGGTTCCTCCCAACAACTATAATGTTTTCTTAGACGGACTTTAAAATAGAAATCATAGAAACTAGAAATGTTAGGCTTGCTGAGTTACAATGCCAATTACAAGCCAAAACTCCGTATAAGTTCAAAAGCCATTTCTTGGATCAAAGTTCTGACGGTCTACTGTTTAGAATACTGTAAAACACTTCTAGATATAGTGGGCCATATTGGGCTTATTGAAGTTGTTAGCCAAAGAATGAGTACCCAAGAGGGGGTAAATTGGATTTTTGAAACTTTCTAATCTTATTAGAAAATTAAAACAAATCACATAATCAAAGGATAAGAAAACTCTAAGAGACAAAGAATATAAATTACCAAAGAATCCAAACCAAGCAATATACCAAAAAATGACAAAAATATCCAAGTAATCAAGTTTACAAAAATCATTGATAAAGTATATCAATCAACCAAAATTTGCAAAAATAAAGTGATAAGGGATAAAAACTTTCAAACACGACTCGACCTCTTTTACTATCATGATTGACTTTCAGCATGATCATACCTTGTGCAATCTGGTGAGTTCTTTAACCCAATGTTCACCAAACCACTACAATCTGCCAATTTTACATGGAGATTGGCTAACCAAACAACCCAAAAATTAGAAAGCTTAGAAACCTATCACATTTGTGCTAGTTAGGGTTTAAAATACACTTTCATTTGCTAGCACCTCCAAGAAAGTGTTTGAATATAATTTAAAATGACTAAGTAGATATAGAATCACACAAAGAGAATTTTAGGCAAGTTTTAGCTCAAGAGATGTTTTTCTTTGCTTAAAAATGATCAAAGGCTATTGTAGGAGAGAATGACACTTAGAATATGATTCAAGGTAAGTTCAAGGTGTTAAAAAGTGTCTTCAAGGTAAAAAATGCAATTTTTACACCAAAAACCTAGCTTATTAGTTGTTGGAGACCTTTTTCTAACAACTAGAAATTAGCTGTAAGTGGTTGGTCAACCACTGCACACGTGGCATGGTCGACCGGGCTGCACTAGAAGCAATCCTCTAAACAACGCTATTCGACATCTAGATGCATAAAAATGCACTCCAACACAAATTTTTAGCAAAAAAAAAAGTGAGAATTTGAAAAGAGTTTAATTTTAATGCCAAAAATTAAACTTTAAGCTTTAAAAATAATAGAAAAACATATTGAAAAATGCTAGCAAATTCCAAAAATGCTTTTCAATTTTTAGCCTATTATAGCTTAAGATTTTTTGGGTTAGAAGTACTTTCCACACTAATAGTTATCATGAAAAATTGAGCCAAAAATCTTTATAAAAATTCTATGCATGTTCTAATATTATACAAGCTTAAAAATAAAATTTAAACCTATGCTCCATGTTTGTTGATGCTTTTCTTGAATCCTTAAGTGCCTGGTTTAATGATTTGTCTTCATATTATAAACTCCAACTCTTATTCTTGATATTCTCTTCAAATAATCTTGAGTTTCTAAATATTTTCAACAATAATAAAGGTACAAACTCAATATAAAATAAGTATTACATCTAATATAATTGTTTGTTACTATCCAAGCGTAAATATATCATTTGAAACCTTGAGGCCAATAGAAATGAATAAAAATTAGATTTGCGCTTATAGGGACAAAACACAACTCATATTTAAATGAGTCTTTTATATAATAATGATCCCACCCTAGATAATGAGGGGATTTTAATTAGACTTAGTTAATGGATGAGATAATTAATTAACTACTCAATTGATTAATAAATTATCAACTCTAACATGTATAATTAAAGGCAAGTAAGGAAAACTAAATAAATAGAAATCCTAAGTTATGAACACTAGATCAATTAATCCTTGTAACAAGTAAGATGTTTGTTCATTCCTTTATTAAACAAAATGTGCATTTTAAGAAAATATTTAATTCTTTTTACAATTATTCTAAATTCAATACCACAAAAAAAAAAAGAAAAAAAGAAAAACTAAGCTTACACTCTCATTGGATGTTTTTACATAGAACTTAAGAGTAGTGTATAGAAACATGGCAAGTTAGCAATCCTATTTTTAGAAATTAGGTAAGTAGAAATCTCACGTACTTCAGGGATAGTTTCCAAAATAAAGTATATTTTTATATTTTATGTAACTTTTAAGTGCATATTTACACCTTATGTTATAGTATGTAATGCTATGTCACACTACATGCACAATAATGAGTCTGGTGAGATTTATAAGAATAGGTTAAGTTTAAGTGTCATACCAAACTTTGGACCTACATGGAAGCTTATGTTAATGCTAAAAATTTAGGTCACAGTACTGTTGGGGACCTTGCAAACCTTAACTTCTTGATAATACCACGCAACTACTATGAACACTCGAGCTTATAAGGATAACAATATATGTTTATAATGCATAGCCAGCATATGTATGATTTACTATAAGTTTTCTTAAATGTTTTATAAGATACATTTCCTACTTGGTGAGCAAAAGTTCATCCAATTATATTCATCGTATAGGAACCAACAAGCAACATTTGATAGACAGTGGTACAATGATGAGCGAGAAGCAGAGATAAGGAATGGAAACCATGTGCATTTTATTTCTACAATTAATTTTGATAATTATGACCTTTTGATTAAGTATTAATAATGCTATTGAGACCATACATGTATGTTTTGGAGATTGAGGTTGCAGCTATACAGCCTCAGTCCATATGACTTTGAGACTAAGATGTTTGAAACGGTTACTTTGATATGTTGTAAGTTTTGTTTCAATAATGTGTCCATTGGGGTTCAATTGCTAGCATGTTAATTCCTTTTGATAGACCGAGTAAATGCAATTTCCCACTAGTAATATAGAAATACACTTGAGTCAGGCTACTTGCTACGATGGGACATGTGGGCCAAAATATGGGTTAGACTAGTAATAGGTGCTAGGCCTACTGGGTATGGTGCCAATGAGACTACATATTTTTCTATAAACTAGTTTATTTAATTAAATCTTGAAAATTATTGTTCAAATTATCATGCCCCAAAATCGAGGTATGTGATAGATGGAGGATTTTTGTTTTCAAAATTCAAGTTAATAAATTAATTTAAAGAAAAGATAAAGATCATCTAGAAAATGTCATTTGAAAATAGAACTTAGAGGATTTCTAAAACTATCCCTCTGTTTAGGAAGAATTTGTATTTTAGACAAGTGAAAACTTAACTTAAATTTTAGTGGAGAAAATAGCAACGACCTAATCTACTTATTTTAGACTAAAGAAAATTATCCATTTAGTATTTATTTGTCTCTAAAACAATATTCCAATTTATTTCCAAAATAAATAAGGATTAATTAGAAAACCAACCTCCAATATCCTTAATTGGGTCGTGGACAACCCACAAACATACTCATAGATGAAAGAGAAATAGGATGATATCAACTATAAATAACAACAATCCAAATCCAAGTTCGAATAATTAATACATGCCTTAAATAGAAAGATGATAATAAAATAATGACAATCAACAACATGCCAGCAACCACGCGTCAACGTCTCCAAGGTCCTTGGATATTATTCAACTAATACTTTCCCACTTTCTAGGGGGAGAATAAAACAAATAAAAGAGTGAATGAAAGACTCAATAGGAATAATCATTTTTATAATAAAAATAATATCATGTCATTTACAAAATTTGGTCATTTGCAAAACATTTTAATAATCACAATTTTATATGAACTATAACATTAGCCTACATTGTGAGCTACACACATGACAAAATAACCCCTACAAGTTTAGGAGAGAAACGTCACCCTTCCCAAGAGTACGTAACACCATACCCAGTTACTAGGTCTTATTTTTAAATAAGTACTTAATTAGTAATTGCAAACTTTAAAGTATAAACTTTAAGCGTAATGGACAACACCATGCCATAGACTTTAATAAAACATGAGTACAAAATACCATGGACAACTCCATGTCATTGAGAACATAAAATAAAACTTTTTTTTTGTATATCCTTTTTTTTTTCAAATTTAAATCCAAAATTTTAACTCAAAACATTGGCCAAAATTATTAAAACACAAGCTATGAAAGAAAAGGTTTATCTATTTTACCTTTTGTCTTCACACAAGATAGTTTGAATTCTACTATCACCATTTCCACAAGTTCTTGAATCCAAAGGTTACACTGCCTTTGATTAACCAGATCACTATTTAAGTAAATGGGCATAATAGTAAATAAAAAGATTTAGTCTTAATCAAATAATAGAGATAATATGAAATACTAAAATAATTAATTTGTTTTAGTCTCTAAAAGGATTTAGAAACAATTTAGGATAGTGTTGGAAAAGTTTTAAGACATGAAGGGATAACAAGGTGAGAAAAGTTGGATTCTTGGTTTGGGTTGACTAGTTGTATACTACTGTTTACTGATAGTATACTTCTGCAAAAAGGCAGATTTGCCATTTTCAACAACACTCGGGTTAATAGATGGTTTACTACAATAAACAAGTGGTATAGTGCTGCTGACAGATTTACTAGTTTCCAACTAAAATTTTGGAAATTTTTATAAAATATAATACAAATCCGGTCTAGGCTCATGATAGCTTGTTGGAAAGATTAGCATGTCAACTTTTTAAATATAGAAACCAATGTACAAAACTCATTTTCATTTAGTCCCAAAAATTCAAGAAAGTGCTATTGCTCATTGAGGTATTACTAAGTTTTTAGAAGTCCAAGTTTTTGAACCAAATCATGTTTTTATATTAGATAATCTCAAAACGAATTTCAAGTATGATAATAGTAACCAATTTCAAGGTAGAAAGGGCAAAAAATACAAGTTGAATTCAACGAAAAGAATCAAAGTATTGGAAGAGAGGGGATGTGCTCTAAAGATATATAGGAGTTTTAATTCCAAAGTATATTCTAATACCAATAAAGGATTAGAGAGAGAAGACCAATAAGAACAATGGGGAACATTTTTAGTGAGGCATTATTGCATCCTTTATCGTTTCTGAGGCCATGAGGAAGTCAGAGATGACAAGCACCACTAAGATTGCATGCAACTTTTAGTACAACATCAAGAAGGCTTTCATTAAAAGCCAAAAAGAGGACCTTAATTTTTTCATGCTCCCAGCAAAAGTAATTAAAAAACTGCCTAGTACAAACCAATGGAGGAAGTTTATAAAATACAAGCTTAGTGAGAAGCAAATAGAATTATCAAATAAACCGAAAGAGACAAGGTATGAATTCAATTTTGAGTATTCGTGGGGTCATTTGGGATATAAGGGAGTGCAATGTGAATGGATACGTAAAATATGTTTACTTCATTTATATAAACTTTGTAATCTTTATACAAAATTTAAATAACCTCACCTTTTAATATAGATAATACTACATAACACGATTATGCCTCCTCCTCGTCATGTTATTTGGAAGTTCATTTGGCAAAGAGGGATGGAACTTTTAAAAATTTAAGATATTGAAAGATTTGGCTAATGAATTGTGAGTTACTTGATGGTCTTAACTTTTATAATGATATAATTAATAGTATTTAAACTTTACATTTACAATTATTAGCTTTAGGTTTTATTACTTTTGTAATTATCAAATGATTATAAAGAGCAAGCATTGCAAGGCATGTTCTAATCTCAAGAGATGCATGATATATTGACTTCTCTGTTAGGCAATCCTGAACTTTTGGGACAAGTACATGGCCAATCTAAGTTGTCAAGTAGTCACACTATTCTCATTCCATCAGTAGCTCAAGCTCCAATCAGAGTTGGTTGATATGCATAAAAGATGAAAATAATGGAGTCTAAGTCTTCAAGTGGGAAGAGATAATGAGAAGTCAAGCTAGAGAGAATTCCACTACCCTGGGGAAGAAAATGCAGCTCCTATAATGGAACAACATGCCATGCCAACACCATTTGTGGAGCCGCCTTCATCATGTCTCAGTGACGGTGAACCTCGCCTTCTTCTACCACCATCAACAGTCGAAGAAGATGGTTCTATTAAGTTAATTGTCATTGTAGGAGGAAACTCATATATGGATACTTCCCCACAGATGTCCTTGACTCTATGATAATTAGGGAAGGTAATGTGCAGCTTATTGATAAGTGCTTAATTTGATATTTTTTTATCAATTTTTCATATGTTTCCTTGCTTTATGCTTGAGTAATTTAGTGTTTTATTTGTGTTTTTGTCTTTTGTAAATGTTCTGGAAATCTCAAAATGATTTGAGAGAAAATATCACTTTGGAGGAGTTTGGACACCCAGGCGTTGGTTTTTGGGCACCTTGGCAATGAATCTACAAAATAACAGTTTCAGACTCGTGACCACAACATAGCAACACCCGCTCAATGGCACTTAGTGCCACCAAACAAGGAGTACAACTCTATGGTCTCAAGACATAACAGGAGGTGTAGTTTTTTTCATAGCTTTGCAATGCTATCTTTCGATGCTATGGCAATATGCCTTGTAAAAAACACCTTTTAACACTTGAATTGACTTCAAAGTTTCCCATTTTGGCCTCAGCTTAGAAACTCTAAATACATGACTTAAGGAAACATTTTTCATGAATTTTCCTTAGGTTTTCCAGCCACCATTTGCAAAGAAAAGAAAGAGAAGTAAGAGGAGAAATTAATTGAGGCTCAAAAAGATTTGTCTTGGAGAGCTGTTCAAGATCATCAAAGAGTTCTTATTTTCTTCTTCTTTCACTTGAACTCTAGATGTTTTTAATTTATTATTTGTTGTTTAATTTTACAACAATGTTAGGCTAAATTTCTCTTTGATTAAGGGTGATTTCAAAACCCAAGACATGATTGTTAATTGATATTTTTGAAATTATTTCTAATTTTTCCAATCAAAATTGTTTACATTCTTCTATTTTTATTGCTTATGGTTATTTTTTGGTTTTGTTTGAGTTGGCTAATCAAATAGGACTTGGAAATAATCTATTGTTAGATTGGAATGCTTGATTAATAACTGTCTTGTTCTTCTATAGTTATCTACGGTTAGTAGTTTCGATAGGAAATTGGAAATAATTGTGTTCAATTGTCTAATTATTGTCTAGTAGTGGCAAATGATCCTTTAACTAGTTTTATCATTATTGTTTACAACTTCATGCTTTTAGTTTCATTTTTATTTATTTATTTTTGTTTATCTTTTTTTCTTAAATTTAGTTGACAAATTCAAAACCCCCTTTTTATTTTATCTTGAAAATTAAAACTTATTAATTAAACTCAATCATCTATGGAAATGACTCTTCTCACTATAGTTGATCATAACTACATTTTATTTAAGATTTAAGTGGGTGCTCCCTCTGACCCTACCAATTACAATTAATAGATGTTGTGTAAGGGACTCTCCCTTACCAATCTCGACTAAGGATAATAAGGTCGTGAGCAATGCTCTCAAACGATTATGGCATGTCCCAAAGCATGGATTCAAATTAGGTCGTTAAGTCATTAAAACAAAGCTCGAATTGACCAATACCATTGTCGAGCAAATAACTTATGGTCATTATGGATGATCCAATCAGGGGAGATCAAGGAAAGAAAACAAGTGGGAAAAGAGACAACAAAGGGAGGACAAGATAAAGGTGACATAACTAATAGATAGTTTAGAAGAAGTGCCTCCAAAAATGACAATCTTATATAGTTACACGAAACAATCTATGGATGCCTCTAGCACAATTAAACTTATGATGCCTCATGACATCACCCAAATAGAGGGTATTGTAACACCCACCAAATATAAGTTTAAAATACACAACACACTAATATTAAGTGTTATTACTCTTAATTATTTACAATTATAACACAAAGTGCATAAGGTCAATATAAAATTATGAGAAAATTTGAACCTTTGAAATTCTTTTATAACTAGAGTATAACTTCACTTTACAAACTTAAGCTGGTTGATGTTATATTCATAATGTAATACATATCTCAGAAAGAAATTAGCCAGGTTGTAAATTATAGCCTCTAAAGGCATACAAAAGGAAGCAGTAGTGAAATGTCCTAAAGCATGTCAACTTTCTCTATATACATAAATCCACAAGTTCAGAGAAGAGCACCAACCAACTATCAGGCATCCTACTACTGATGCTAAGAATTGTCCTTGTCTACATCACTATAACTAAGTGAGCTTCTGCCCAATAAGTAGAACAAATATATATCAAAAATGACTATGCCATGAATGATCCCATAAAAGTCATACATTTTCTTTTCTTTGGAAATTTACATTGAACCTATTTTGCATAAAACATAACGTGTGCATGATTTTTCTTTAGGGTTTCCTATAACAGGTAGGTTTCCTTCTATCAATTCCTTTAGACCTTAATGTCATCATGTGGCTTTTCAAACCACAAATCCCCATTGAGATAGTCCCCATTGAGATAATAAAAAGGTTCATAAGTCTTCATTGAGACAACATCTCAAAATTGTAAGTCTCCATCGAGACAATACAATTAAACTGCCTCCATAGAGACTAACTCAATTAAATATACCATCATTTCACAAGTAGGCTATAAAACCTTATAAAACTTCTTCTTATATGCTTCAACTTTTAAATTAACATTTTGGATATACGGTCTTTAATATGTAATGCATGACCGTATAATGCTTAAAATAAAAACATGCTCATATTACTTATGCTCTATAAAGTCATAACCATACATACTAACAAGCACAATATTTATGGTGATCTAGGTGAAATTCTACTTGCCTCGTATTATGGAGTAATGTAAAGGTTTTTTCCTCTTCAGATCCAGTGTCCACTCCTAAAAATAGGTCTTTAGATCTTGTTATAGTCCATTACACATATAATAATTACTTAAGTTGGAGCTCATTTCAAGTTTGAATTCAAACTTAAACAAAAAAAGGACTAAGTCCCTACAAACATGTCATTTATAACCTTATATTTTCCTCAATAAATCCACAATGCTACAACCACATTGAATAGAAAGAAAGATGGTGAAAACTAGAACAAAATGTTCTACTTTTGAACTTTGTTGATGATGGAAAATGATCAACTTAATCATGTTCATAAAACACTCATGGTTCTCATAGATTATAGAGTTAAAAATGCAAAAAGGATGAAAGTAAGGAGCAGACATATATTTATAGTGGTTCACTCTTTAATGCACTACGTCCACTATATTTTTCTTATCATGAGTTCATACACAATACACAAATGTTAGAAGTGAAACAATGGAGATAGTGTTTTTTTTTTTAATCCAAGGAGGGGGGAGTTCTTTCTCCTTTTTTTTCTGCCTCTTCTCCTCTTCTTCCTTTTAAAAAATGCTTTGTTATTATTAAAAATGATTAGAATATTACTAATGGGGCAAGAATCTCTGTGTTTTGTGCCAACCTTTGCACGTGGTGTCTGTGCATATGCAAAGAGTGCATCGAGTCCCATGCTAATGGTCTCACTTTCAGGCTTACTATCTCAAATGCTTGTCATGCCCTTTCTTGTATGTTCTTGTTGGAATGATGGATGTATTAATGGGCAGAGGATACAAAACTCATTTGACCTCAACCTCATCCTTGAGTTGCAAGGTAAATCGATCATTTCAACTTCTTTCTATATGAGTAGTAGGTCGAGTTAGACTTTTCATTGATCTCACCTTCAGGCATTGGGCCATCAAGATCTCCTACAAAAATTTCCCCAAAGCATGGAGTGACTTGTCAAGTTCCTTCATGCTTCACAAGTAGAGGATGTGACAAGTCTCTATTACTTGGGAGTTAGGGATGTGTCCCTTGGAATAGCTTACTAAAGAAGCTTTTAATCAGAGTCATGATTGCAACTGACATTCAGGATTCTTGGGTAGCTAAATAGCCATGTCTGCTAGGATGCATGTAATATCCCTATAGTTGGCATTGCATCATTTTGAGGAGAATTCGATTCAGGCCATTGAATGATTGGGGAGTATTCCCACATAAGTTTTGAGTCATTGGATGGCAACCTTTGGGTACCTTAATCTCTAACCATTGGATCAAAGATTCTCTCACTTGATGGCTTTGATCTCTCCTCCATGAGAGTACTTAAGGGTTTTGAAACTTTTTTCGCTCATTTTGATCAAAATTTCAAAGATTCTAATATTTATCCTAGAACTCTCTCTCGAAACTCTTCTTCTTTAAACTTGAACTTCCTCTCCTTTTTCTTGTCTCTGATGCTAGGTTCTCCTTGCAAATCTATTGCAACCCTCTCAGCCATTCCTATTATGATCACTGTTCATGTAACTCGAAGATATCAAGCATTCTAATTCACTCAATAACCAAAAAGTTTTTTGTACTTTTAGGTTTCACTATTTCTTCCTATTTTTGGCATTCTTTTGAGTTTCTAGGTTTGTTCCTACAAAACATAGGTTAAATTTAAGGCAAAACACTAGCAAAGGATGGAACATTCCAATTTAGGCTATTTTGAGACTTTGTTGCCATTTTCTAAGATTCTCATTTGACTATGGTTGATTATGGGTTTTCAACGAAAAGTCAATTCTCAAACTCATAGGCATTTTGTGTTGATTGTTTGGATCATAGTCGATTATGGACCAAGTAGGTATATTTTAGTTGTTAGGTTGATCTCTTAATATAGGGTGTTGACATTTCTTTCCTTTTTTATCAGATCATGTCTTCATCTAATCATCATCGAAAGGTTGATTCTTCTTTCTGAGTTTGCTTGAAAGCTGCTAAGACGGTTGTGACATCCTAGCTACATGAAGAAGTTATCCTAGAGAATGATCCCATTTTCAAGGATATTGATTATTTTGGCAATATCCCTTCAACAGATAGTGTCGATGACCTAGTGGATAGTGTCCCTATTCCTCTTTCCACTACAATTCTGGGCGTGAGGTATCCTAGCTAAGTGATGGTGGACCACAAAGTCCAAGGTTCGTCATCCATTGGAATGGTTGTGTTGCATGATAAGCCATTGGCAAACTGCACTACTGAGATTATCTTATAGAAGGCCAAGGAGACCACAACACATTGTAGAGCCCTTAATGTCCACAGGGCATTTGTCGAGGGAAAGGTAGACAATGGTACTTCAAGTTCGTCATACCTAACAAATACCATCATGTTGATGCTGCTCTGCTTGGACACCTAGCCATCTATAACAAATGCATCATGGCTGATTAGACCTTCCACCTCTATCCCTTTGTCAAACGGCTCTGCTACGAGTTTAAGATCTCACTAACCCAGTTATGGCCTAACTTTTGGTACATCTTCTTGGTGAAGTGGATCCTATGGCATCTTCACTTCGAATGGATGAGTTCTTATACTATTACTACATCAGTCAATATTTGCCCAAGGACTACTATTACACGGGTGCCTATAGTCGGGCCAAGGATAAGATTCCCCCAATCACCTTGGATCTCCCTTCTTCTAGCCATGACTAGAAAGAGATGTTTTTTAAGCTGAAAGGGGACTTCAACACCTATCTCCTGACGGACAACAAGGATATGGCCTCAAAAAGTATGAAGTCGACACCACCTGGAGAATTGCCAGTAAACCTTTGAAATGCTATAGTATCAAGATTTTTTTGGCTCCATTGTCTTCCCTTTAACTTCAAAATTTAGGCTTCTATTAACTTTAGCCTTTTTCTTATAGAGCTCATCGACCACCCCATTCTATCTAGGCAAAGATATGAAAAAGTTAAACAAATTGCAGCCCTTCCAATGGGAGAGAGGCAAATTGCAAACCTCCTCATGGAGAAGATAAAAGGAGGTCGAGATGGATTTTCTTTTCTTGATCTTTTCTATGTCATCACTAATAAACCCCCTTCTAGTGGGGGCCCTGAGAGTAAGTTTTTTTTTTTTTTTGCATCAAATTTACTTATCATGCAGTAGACTAATCGTTTGATAATATCCAATTGACTTACTTTAATGATATTTTCATGTGTAGCAATGTTGAACCTCAAGCTTCCTTCTGAGATTAAGAAGTCTTAGGCCCCTATGGTGGGCTCTACATCGGGAGATACTGCCCCAACAAAGAAGCCTAGTCATTTGAAGGACTCAAGTTGCCGACCTTCTGATGCCCCTTGATCCAAAGGCGATGGGTTGACAACAACATTTCGTCACCCAGAAGCCAAAAGGAAGGGTGATGGTTAAGATCACCAATCTTCCTTCTCCTCTTCTCGAAAAAGGTGTTCCCTTCCTACCCAACAATCAAGTTAGGGACATGAACTTCATAGTGGTTATCCTATCTGATGCCCAAGTGGGGAATCTGTTGTACCTTCCCCTAGTTTTAGCCTCGCCTTCTAGGCTATATATGAATTTATTTTTGATAATCACTGGGAGGCGGCCAAGAAGTCTCCTCGCCTAGCGTGGCATAGGGAGCAAATCTATAGCCAAGTTAATGTAAGTATCATTTGACTTCCTTTTTGCTGCTTTCTCTTATTTACTTCTTTCTAGCGTCATTGTTTGTGTACATGCTATGATGATGGCCCTTATCTCCTATGGGAAGTGAGTCGGTTGGCCCTTATAAGGAGATAGAAGCACTAAGGGCTCTCCTTGTTGAGAAGAAATGGGTGGCTAAGGAAACCAAGAAAAAAGAAACTAAACACCCAAGTTCTACTCTTCAAGGAGTGGGAGGACTCAGAAAAGCTCGCTGAGACAATCGTCTAGATCTCTATAGAGATTAAGAGCTTGAAGGAACCAGCACATGAAGCTGGGAAGGACCACGAGCCCGATAAGAAAATGGTCAAAGAACTTGAGGGGTCAATGCCTAACATGGCAAAGGAGGAGGTCGAGAATTTTTGGGTGTAGGAAGAATGCCAAGAAATCCAAAGGAACATTCTTTAGTCGTCGAGTGAGTAGATTGTTGAATAGATCTACACTGCTCATCTTGGCTTGGATTTGTCCTTCCTAAATGCTTTTGATTCCTTGCCTTCAGCCGATAACTTGACTGCTACATAAAAGGAAGCATCAGTTGTAGAGAAAGAAGCCTTGGGGGTGAGGAATGAACTGTATTTTTGTATTTTTATTTTTTTGAACTTTTTTAATGACATTTGTAATGAATCCTTTCATTATCAATACAATCAACCTTTTATTATTTTCTTTTGTACCTTGTCTTTATTTTAAGTATGCTAAAAGTAGAGATAATAGGCCAATTAATTTATAATGTTAACTTGGTAACTTCAAGAAATATACTAAGGCTTTTTACCTTGTGTAAAGATCCACCGAGGCTTTGCCTTGTGTAAAGGTCTCTATTAGAACCAAAGGCTTTGCCTTTTCTACTTTTCCACTAATAGTTTAAGGGATTTGGTCGCAGAAGTAGACCTTAGGTCAAAGTGCTTGGTCATTTATGGCTAAGGCTTTTGCCTCATACAACCCTTTTGGTAATGACTTTTATGCCCTTCTGCCTTTTGCCTTGTGTAACCCTTTTGGGCATAAAGATTTTAGGCCCTTTTGCCTTGGAGTACTAAGGCTTTGAAGCCATCTTTTCTCTCTTACCCCCCATGTCAAATACAAAGCAACTTTAGTGTTTGACATTTGAATAATTTAGATACAGAGAATTTAGTAACTAAGAAACAACTCCTGTGGAGTTTTCTTTCAAATTAACAAAGATAGTAGTTACATTACTAGTAATAAGGTAGTAGATGCTCAACATTCCACTGATGTCAATGCGTCGACCTATCATTGATTCTAGCATGTAGGTCCCTGGTCTTATGATGTCTTGGACTTTATAAAGGCCTTCTCAATTCGGGCCCAAAGTTCCAACATTCCTTGGTTTCGTGTTAGGAGTTACCCTTCTCAAAACTAATGGGTTGTTTGGCATAGTGGGTCCAAACTACTTAGTCTAGTTATAACTGAGACTAATGTTTGGCCTACCATCAATCCAAATGATGCAGTTGAGCCCAACGGTTATCTTAGTTTTAACTTCAAGCCTCTTAGTTCTCTCCTTTCAATTCAATGTCATAGCCTTCATCATTCTCGTAAGCCTCTATTCTCTACTCTCCAATCATCCTTGCTCGTGAAAAACCCTCAACGATTGATCTCTACCTTTTCTCGGTTTGTCAACTTTGAAGAGAAAATCCATCCCTCACAAAAAAACATCATCAATATTGAGCTTCTAACCCTATATCTTTCCCAATCTTCAGTTATTTTGATCTCTCCATGCACCTTTATTCTCGATCAAAAAATCAACATACTAATTATCCTTCTTTGAGTTTTCCCTTTCTCTAATTTCTTTGGTTCATCTTCTTCGAAGAGAGAACCCATAGTTATGGTTGACGAAAAACTGTGTTGACATCCTTCTCTTAGTAAACCCTAATTTGTTCCCCATTATTCAGTTCTTTTGATTTCCCTCCATGAAAACATCAATGCTGTGAAAATCCCTCTCTTATTATTATCAATCTAAGTCTTGTATTTGCTTCAAAATTTCTTCCTTTTGATCCAAACATGGTGTCCGTTTTAGGACCTCATGCTCAAGCCTCCAGAATTGTTGGAACCCTCAACAAGTAAACGCGAACACAAAAAAACCTCCAATGGCCCTCCAAAGTAATATTTGAAGCCACAAAAATTCTCTTCATTTCTACAGCATAAGAAAACCCTTTGTTGGCCAAAAAATGTTAGACATGTACGCCCTAATGAGTAAAAATGTAATGAGTTTTTGAAGACATTTTTATCAATAAAGAATTCATTTATTATTTATATACCAAATCTTGTCCTCTTTACATTCATATTTGTTGAATGTATGATAAGCAAACAATATTATGAGACTGTCAGTCTAAACCTTTAAGAATTGGGCATATGATGGACAGATTATGCGAAAGACACGATTCTTAAGGTGACAGCCTAAATCATAAGATCCGCAATCGAGAGAATAAAGTTGGGCACTTTATTCATGTAAAGATTGTTATGTTGTCTATATCCCTATTGGGAGATGGTTTGTCTTGACCATCGGAGGTGGACTCCATGAATAGAAACATTGGCACGTTGTCATAGGTGACGATGTGTTGGATCGGGACATAAAGTGAATTGATTTGGATTAATAATTCTGTCTTGGCAAATCGATTCACTTTAGACAATCATTTGTATTGCATCTTAATCCTAGATGACTAGTGGGCCCGTTGTCTTGACTTGTGTCTTTTGATATGCCAAAGGGTGACACCCACATCTTAATAGTGGTATGCATGCCGGTACGTTGGAGGCATGACTCTTGATGACGTAGACCTATTATTCGTAGATATGGAATTCATAGCTCCTCTTTAGGAGTAGTGATATCCTTTAATATGCGTTATCCTGTAATTGAAAAACTAGAGCGCTCAACCATTTGGATACATAGGTGTAACCGAATGGTATACTGTCTTTGGATGGTAAGTTTTACAATGGTGAGATAATGGAACGTAAGATAAAAATAATTGGGAAGGTAAGACAAAACTTGTCCTTAAGCCGATTATGGATAATCCTATGGGGATACGATACACTATGATATGTCATGGAGACTTAGCTATACGGGCTTCGTAATTCTATAGAGTTCGAGAGTGCAACTCCAAGCTTTTAGTGGAGTAGCGTTGGAGTTGATAATTATGAAATGAATATTTGGGATATTGGGTTTTATAATTATCGGGAGCTTGAACTATATAGGTCCATATGGTCCCCTTTGCTAGCTCACAAAATCCTGTAACGATACGGCGTGCTTTTACAATAATTGGTGACCTAAGTCGATTTATTAGATTGGTTGTAAATTTGGAGGAATCAAATAATTCATGTCTGGTTGTCGGTTGAATTAATTTTGTAAACAAAATTAATTCAAGATAAACTAGTTGAATTATTAGGGTCAGATAATTCTTGTCTGTTTATCAGTTGATTTAATTTTGGATAAATTAAATCAAGATAAACTTGTAGAATTATTAGGAATCTATTTTTTTTCTTAGAGATTATCTAGATAAAGTTGCTTTAATTAGATAACTTCTCTATTGGGTTATTTGAATTAAAACTGAGGCTTTATCCAATAGAATCTCGGGTGAAAAATAAAAGATTCGCGTGATTTTTATTTCAGCAGTTCAGCATGCCG
>CAMOHE010053355.1:0-48841 GCA_946598075.1 Artocarpus hirsutus | reverse complement strand
CCCCCCCCCCACCCCCTCCCCCTCCCCCTCCCCCTCCCTCTCTCTCTCTCCTCCTCCCCCTCGCCCCCACCCGCCCACCCCCCCTACGCCTTCGTCCCACCTACCCCCAACACCCCACCCCCCCACGCCCTTGTCCCACCCACCCCCCAGCCCCACCCGTCCCCAACACCCCTACCCTCTTCCCCCCGACGCTCTCTCCCCACTCGCTGCCACCCCCCCCACACCCTCGCCCCACCCCCCCAGCCCTACCTGCCCCCTGTCCCCCGCCCCCTCCCCCCCACCCCCCACGCCTTTGCCCCACCCGTCCCCCTCCCCCTTGCCCCCAGCCCCCCCACCTGCTCCCCCCCTCGCCTTCCCCCCACCCACCCCCCCTCGGCCCCACCCCTTGCCCAACCCACCCCCTCGTTGTGAAATCAATTACAAATGTTCATAATTGTGAATATGTCAATATTTGATTCAATATATGAAATTGTGAATATGTGAAGATGAAAAGTAATTGTGCAATTTGTGATGAATATGTCAATATGTGTAATATGTGAAATTGTGTAATTGAAATTGTAAATTTATGAATATTTGTAATATGTGAGGTTATGTATGTGTAAATATGTGTAACATGTGAAATTACGTAAATATGTGCAATTTGTGAAATTATATATGTAATTGAAATTGTAAACTTCTAAATATGTGTAATAAGTGAAATTGTGTCGTTGAAATTGTGCAATTGTGAATATGTCAAGATTTGATTACATGAAATTATGTCAATATATGAAATTGTGAATACGTGAAGATGGAAAGTAATTGTGCAATTTGTGGTGAATATGTCAATATGTTTGACATGTGAAATTATGTGAATATGTGCAATTTGTGAAATTATATATGTAATTGAAATTGTAAACTATATCTCTAATATGTGTAATATGTGATAGTATATGAATATGTAAACTTGTGTATAAATGAATGAAGTGGATATTAGTATGTGAAGATGTGAATATGTGTAGTTTGTGATTAATATTAGCATATATGTGTTAGTTTTTGAATACTTTGCATAGGTACAATGTCTCGCGAGATCGATAGTGACCAGGACGATGAGGAGTACGAAGACTACACTCCATCTGCATTGCAATATAGCAAGGGAAACCAATTTAGTAAGCCATGAAGGTGAACCAAATTTGATCCAAAAGTAGACTTTGAGCGAATGGCTACATTACTGAAAAAAATTCATCGGATGAGAAAGAAAGGTTTAAGAATTGAAGTGACTTTTCATTCAAAAGGCCAACCAAAAGGCGCACCCGGCCATGAATTAAGCAGTTAGATCGGGGTCCTCAGTCGAGAGCACATTCCAATATGGACAAAAGATTGGAGGTATAAGGATTTAGATAAAGTAAAAGATGTGATTTGGAGAGAGACATACGAAGCTTTCATAGTTGAGGATTGGTATAGTAAAAATGCTTTAAAGGTTTACGGTGAATTAGCAAAGGGGTTCAGATCCAACCTCTACGTTATCTTTGTACAGCCATACCTTTCCATTCTAGAGGAGGATGTAAATGTATATAAACGGCCTCTTACGGTAGCACATTACTACCCCTCCATAAATGATGACGATTAGGAAGCTTTTGTAAGGTATCGACGTTCTAGCGATTTCCAATTGCTATCATCAAATGTAAGAAAAATAAGAGTAGAAAATGAATACTACACTATGGTTGGCCGAGTGGGATATAGAGAGCTTGAGCGTTATTATTTAACTCAAATTACATATATCAATTATTGCTTCATTACTATGTTACTAACATAGCGTAACACAGTTTGCAAAGACGGGCATGCTACCAACACGGGAGGGGTTGTGGGTAAAATCACGTCAAGATCCCGATGGCCAGTTTAAAAATCCAAAAGTAGCAGAGATTTCCAACTTGATTGTAAGTCTACTAAACACGAACAATTAATTTGTATTTTACTACGGGTGGATGAAGGATTGCTTGAATAACATAGTTGTGTTGTTGTTGTACAAGATGAATACACAACGCAACAAAGTCAAAGGAACTTCCAATCAGTCGGTAAATGATGACATTTTGATGAGGGCACTAGGGAAACCAAAACATTCAGGACGTGTTCGCGATCAATCAAAGTATGTGAAGCAGTCTCAATACTTCGACCTCCAATCAGGATTTTCAAAATTGAATTCCCAAATGTCGAAGATGCAGATGGAGATTGTAGAACTGCGAATCTTGTGACTGAGCTAATTTCTCAAGGACGTGCCAAGTCGACGAATGATAGCATCTCACAACGCAACAGCTTCAAAGCTAGTTGTAACCCTCCCAATAATGTAGCAAAAGCTCCAGACGCACTAGAAGTCCAATTGTTACCTCCTCGTCAAGGGCCCGAACAATGTAGGCTCTTCGTTGAGGATAGAGTTAATGGTAGGTGTACACTTGTTGCACTTGGGAAGGTGTGGATAGAGAGTCTTCCAACTGATACAGTTCATGGATGACTATTAGCGGAAGAGAACGTGCGTGTTAGCATCACTACCATTAGAGTTAGAACAGCTGAATTGCGTGTTTCAATACTTGAAGCAACAACTGTAGGTGAAGCAGCAGAAAGCTTCGTCGCATGGCCAAAGAGGTTAGTTGAAGTCATCACATTGACGAAGATGAGTCGAGCACCTAGCCATGTTCCACAAGATCTAAGTGGAAATAAACGACAAAAAAAGAAAAGCTCTCCAAAAACAAGAGAATCACAACCTAAGGTTGAACAAGAACAAGTACAAACCATTGCTAATGAGCAACTGCCTGCATTTAACATTGCTTTAGTACCTTAAGAATTTATGCAGTTGGCTTTATATGCACATTCTTTCATGCGCGATGGGTCGACGATTTAGTGCCCGATACTGGTAAATGTCACTAGCAATGATTTGCCTATCTATGTGGGGTATGAAGATATTTACTACTTCATCAACTTTGAAAAAATTAGAGCATATTGTAGCCTTGTATACCTCAGGTGATAATTCCAGCCTTATTTCAGTATTTTAAAAATATATGTAGAGTTGTAAGGTGCTTTAAAATAATTGACTGTATTGTTTTTTATTGTAGTTTTTTGGTGGAATATTGTGAACTTTAAGGCATGTCACAAAATTTTGGCTTTATATCTCCGGCCATTGTTTCAAGTGCTACAAGAGACCTATAGAGTGATCATAGAGAGCGTGCCACATCACTCCTCCACCTATTAGCTCAAGCACCGAGGTGGAAATTATTCTTCCTGCCATACAATGTTGGAGAACATTGGATGCTGGGACTTATTTCACCATGGGAGGACCAAATATATTAGTTTGACCCCCTCAGACACCCACACGTGAGGATTTTGTATAGTCACGAGATTGTAAGCATTAATGTTCTCTTATAAAATTAATTGTTTTTAGTCTCACATAATTGTATCATCTATTAATTTATTATTTAAACATGACACATTGTTAGGGCGCTTAACGATTGGAAGCTTCAAGCGGAAATCGATGTCATAAACCGACTGAACGGAACGCTATATTCTAAACGTAAGTGTCCAAGACAACAAGGAAACATAGAATGTGGTTTTTTATTCTAAGTTTCATGCGGGATATAATTACAAGTGGTATACAAGCCTTAGGAAAAAAAGATTTTTATATATATGTGGATATACATGAAGTTAGATTAGAGTGGGTATAATTTGTAAATAGGTATGTGCTTTTTAGATAGGTACACATCATAGTAGATTAACAAAGTGCTCAAAATAGCTCAAATGTAAAATGATCTTGTAAATACAATGTAATTTTTAATAGACAACAATTATTATATGCAATTAGGGCCTTGATGTAATGGATAACACACGGGACTGGCCATCTAGTGGGAAATAGAAATTATTGGAGAATTTTTTTTTGAGAAAATACCAAATTTCCATGACGGTTTTTTATGAAAACCATCGTGGAAACCCTAGGTTCCACGACGGTTTTTGATGAAAACCGTCATGGAAACGCTAGCTTCCACGACGGTTTTGATAAAAAATCGTCGTGGAATCTAGGGTTTCCATGATGGTTTTCATCAAAAACCATCGTGGAAACCTAGCTTCCACAACGGTTTTGACCAAAAACCATAGTAGAAGCTAGGGTTTTCACGACGGTTTTCATCAAAAATGATCGTGGCAAGTTACCCCATACACATCACCTCCGACCAATTCTTCAATTACACGATGGTAAAAAACCGTCGTGAAAACTCCATCTTGTTCCACGACTGAAGTTTCCATGACGATTTTTTAACCGTCGTGAAATTTTTTCAAGACGGTGTATAACCGTCATGGAATCCACATTTTATAGTAGTGCATTCTCGTCACTCTCCCTCTCTCTTTCTCTCTCTCGGTTACACACACTCTCTCTCATTTTTCTCGCAAAATTTTGAAACAAAAATCGATCCCAAGCTTTGGGTTAGTGGATTGAATGCTCGGGAACGCGGTTTAGCAACTACAACTAGGATTTAAAGCTTTGATTCGAGGTTAGTTTTGAAATTTTAAAACTTTTCTAAATTTTTCAATTTTCTTGCATTTTACAATCTAAGCTTTTCTAAGCTTAGAAAAGCTTCAATCTAGGTTGCAGGAACTTAGAATAACTAGAATATAAACTTTGTTTCATTAAAAACAGATTTAAATCAAGATTTTTCATTTTTCTTCATTTTTCTCTATTTTTAGATTTATTCAAAAATTTTGTTTAAAACATGTTTTAAAGCATTAAAAAGTAATCTAGTATGTTTTTTGATCATGTATTGATAATACCCATGCCTGAGAATTGAGAAAAACAGGTTGAAATGGAGATTTGGGCTTGGGAGGCCAAATTCCTGTGCTTGGAAAATTCTAGAATTTTTCTAGATCGGCAGGTCGAAGTTCATGTTCGGCAGGCCAAATTCATATGATCAGCAGGCCAAACCTAGAAAAGTTTGACGTACCGAACTTGATTTTTCGACAGGCCAAACTGTGCAGTTCGGCCAGCCGAAACAGGGGACCGGTAGGCTGACCGGCATGGTGAAAATTTTGTCATTTTCACCCATTTTTACTGTTTTGAACCCTGATTCAAATTTTGACTTTGTAAAATGATTTTATAAACTTAAATGGCACATTAAGACACCATGAGATAGTTTTGTAACATAGGATATCTCAAGTTAGATACTGATAGACACAATTTATATATTTAAGGTTGTACGTGGATTTATGGAGTTAACGTATAGCGGACCAGGATTACGGTGTGGGACACCGACCTGAGTATCGAGGTAGGACTTCTACCCCTTCCTTGGTAGCTAGTTTTAAATGTTTTGGCCTCAAAGGAATTTTTAACAAAAAGTTTTCAAATGATTTGTTGAAAATATATTTTTATTGACTGATTTCATAAATGGTAGAATTGAGGTAATTTTTCATAATAAACCTCATAATGAATGTAAATGATTATATTTAGTAAAACGAGATTTTAATAATCATAGAAAGATATATATAATTATATTTAAGGGCATGATGCCATATCAGAGATCGAGTCGTGTAGAGTGTGACTTTGGGGGCAGGTCCCGAAACCCAGCTGGGCCATTACGGTGGTGAAACATATGGTTTGCCTAGGAAAAAAATGGTATTCTTTATGGTCGACCAATTAAACTGATTTGGTAAGATAGACTTTTACTAAATTTTCATCTATTTATTGATTTATTCTAGTTCGTATTCTATATGTTTATTTGAATAATGAAATTACTTTGAAAATTAAAATGTTTTAAAAATATAGTCCTACTGAGCCTTTCGCTTACTTTTTATTTGTTTTAAAATCTTACCCTTTAGGTGGATATCAGCTTAGGATCAAAGAAGAGGCCACTAACCAAACTTGTGACCAATAGAAGATTTGGGCAGGTTGTAGTACAACAATTCAAGGCATGTAAAATCTTAACTTTCTCTTTTGTTTTGGACTATGGTTGTATTGTAATATTGTTAATACTATGTATGTGCACAAGATGTGGGTTAGTAGGACTCATTCTCGTTTCATTCCATTTTTCTATTATCATTTTCTTATTGTTTATTTTATTAATAAATTTGTTTGTTTAAATATTATAATTACTCATTACAAAAAGATTTTAAAATTCTCACATTTTCTTAAATAAATTCCTTGACGCTTAGCCAATGTTTTAACTAAATTTGTATTTAATTAACTTAATTAGTCTACCATATCACCTCTCGTACTTCAGGGCGTGACATTTACACAGTACATATAGTATTTCTTGATAAATATTGTATTTTTTAGCCGCCAACGGTTCAATGAATTCACTAGTGAATTTTTATATTACATGGTAAATACGGTATTTTCTTATATATATTCTATTTCACAAAAGTCGATGAATTTTTATATTTACAAAATAAGTACGGTATTTTCTAACCTTTGGTGGTCCGATAAAGTCACTAGTGAAATTTTGTATTATGTTGAAAATATGGTATTTTTTAGTAAATATTGTATTTTTCGACCGCTGGTAGTCCAACAAAGTCATTAGCAAATTTTTATATTTACACGGTAAATGTGTTATTATCTGGTAAATATAGTATTTCCCACTGTCGACGGTGTCGGTGATGAGACTGTACAAATGCACATTTCTTATGGCTAAATATCCTTATTTTGCATTCATATTCTTATTAAATCTCTTAATTAGAGTATTTGTGTGATAATTAGTATTTTAGTGTTTTTGTATGAAAATATGTTTAAAAATATATTTTTAATGCGTTTTTATGTTAATAATATTTTTAGTAACTTTTAGAACTATTTTTATGTGTCTTATAATTAATTAGTTTGTAAATAGTTAAAACAGTAGAAATAACGTTGTGTGACTTTATTTTGAGTCTTAAAATATTTATAAATAAGCATTAAGTCAGTAAATATGTTTTATATATTTCTAATAATTTCTAAAAATCTTCTTTAGTTTTAAATAATATATCTGTTAAAGTTTGTAAATTTTAGAGGTTATTATTTATTTTTAGTGTGTTATATTGTAAAATAAATATTATATTGTAAAAATTTTTAATTTGTTTACTTTATTTCAGATTTGAAATCTGTAAGAAAAATGGAGCAAAACGATGCAAAAACTGAATTAAGGGTACCCTTTAGGTGCAGTAATCCTAGAGGGAAAAATGCATGAAAAATTTAAAAAATAAAATAAAAATCAAAACAAGACACGTGATATCTCCAAGACTATTGTGGTTTGTGTGTCAAAGTACCCCTTCTAGATCCATTGCTGTAGCTTTTGCGTGTGCCTCGGTTCCTATCTGTCAGATCAGCCTACTTCTGACCCATCCAGCGGTCCTCATCACGTATCTTTAGTGCTTCGATCCTAGCCGTTCAAGTCGTTAAAGCATGCATATTTAGCGATCCAAAATGCGTCCTCACGCTAGCTTGGTGTGTTGTGCTGCACCTGACCACACAATAAAATCAACACATCTTAAACCTAATTTAGGTGTGAGAAAGAAAAGAAAAAAGAAAACAAAAGTGAAAAAAATCAATTAAACCAGATTTGAATATGATTTAGAAACATGGGCTGGCAAACAATTTTTATTTAAAAAATCCTAATCCCTCTAATTGCTATCTTAGTCATTTTGCATTAAAATTATCCAAATAAAATAATAAAAATAATAAATAAAAAATGTAAATAATCATGTATATAGTAGATTTCATGCTACTATAAATATTCCCTTCCATAAATTGTAATTTACTCATTTCTTCACAATTTGGAGTAATTTTCTCTTCCTTTCTCTCTTTTTAGGTTATTTTTTTCTTAATTTTATTTCTATGTTTTTATAAAATATTTCTAGTTTTTGTGTTGTAAAATAGTTATGTTTAGTAAAATTATGTATGTTTATACTTTCATAATGTCTTTCTGATTTCCTTTTTAGCTAAGGGGAGAAGGAGAAACTCTAGCAAAATTAGGTTAAATATTTTAATTTTTCAAAGTTATCTAAGTAGTTATAATGTCAAAATCATTTTAAAAACTTATAATTTTTTAGTTTATTTAGTTAATCTCTTGCAAAATCAAGTTTTGATTCATCATAGACATAAATTAGCACGAGTAATGCTTAAGAGCACTTTGATTATTTGTAGATAAGGAATGATATGGAAAATACTTAACTTTACTTTTGTTGGTAATTTAGTTAGTTAATTTTGAAATCATGCATATTTGTTAAAAACGAGTTGTTGATGCATTATATACAAAAATTGATACATTAAATGCTTGGTAACTCTTAATTTATTATAGACTAAACCATTTTAATAAATCGTTTTAGAAAAACTAAAAAATATTTAAGTTAATTGCTAGAATAAAACTTTTAATCCTCAGCATTGTTATAATTGTTGTTTCTTTTAAGTTAATTTATACTTATTATTAAAGTTTCATCTTCCATTTAATTAAGTTACATTTCTTAATATTAAAGTTTCATTTACCATTCCAATTAAAATCACATTTTTTGTTATTGGAGTTCCAAAAATCACAAAAAGTTCAAAAAATTAAAAAAAGTAAAAAATGTGTAACTATTATAAATAAATTGTAAATAAATTAACTTAAATTCTTAAATTCTTTAATTAACAAATAAAAATAATATAATTGATATATTGGACCTACCTTTTCCGTATGGGATGGACCTCGGATTCACCGAATATTATTGCTTGGATAATTTTATACTTGAGGTTATATTGGACTTACATTTTTAGACCCGAACAAGTTTTTGGTGCTGTTATCAGGGAATAGACAGACATAAGAACAATATATTAGTATATTATATATATGGCTGGATAACCCTCCTATTAATTATTATGGATATATTTAAATTTCTGCACTTTTATTTTTTGTACTTTATTTTTCTTTCTAACTTTCTATCATCAATTTTTTATATTTCTAGCACTTCTAACTTTTTATCTAATCTAACTTTTGACTTCTAACTTTTTATTTTTTAGCACTTTTTTGTTTTTCTTTTTCTTAAAGGGATGGTTGTGCAGCCTAATTCAGTTAATATTTCTATTGATATTTTTTTGTTGTTAAAAAATAGCAAAAATAAAAAAGTAAAAAAGCAAAGAAAGTCAAAACAAAGATTGTTCACATCATTTGCATGTTAGTATGTTTTTTTAACTATCCATGCAGACTAAATTCTTGTTTCTTGTTTCTTTTTCTAATTGTCTTAGTTTTGTATGCGTCCTTGGTCTTGTACTTCAAAATCTTGTTGTTTCGTTAGGAAAACTCTAGGATCCATTGTACCACCTATTTTGTCTATTGTATCTTCACATTTAAATGAAATGTTAGATAATGAAGGTGTTAATAATGATAACATGGTAAATCAATAAATCATTAATTCTGTTGTTCGTTCAATGTGTGATTATTTGCAACCATCTAGTGAATCCACTCCATCATGTCTTGTTTTTCCTATTAATACCCATAATTTTAGGTTTAAGCCAAACATGATTAATTTGCTTCCAACTTTTCATGGTTTTGGAATATGAGAATCCACTTTTGCATCAAAATGTTCCTAATGAAGTTGTTGTTGGCTCTAAGGTTTCAAGTGAATAATTTATTTTTGTTTTGAAGACAAAAAAATAATTAATTGCTTAAGTGCTTATAATTTATCTTGAGTGTGTAGAGCCATTTAGTATCATTATTTTAGCATCTCAAGATACTTGGAAGAAATTTATTGAGTCTCAGAAGAAATTAAAGAGAAGATGGATCAAATTTGCTATGAGCATGAGGTTGGAAGAAATGGCATCAACAAGCATGAAGAATAAGTTTATGTTTCATTTTTAAGCTTGTATGATGTTGAGCATGCATGAAATTTTTATCAAGTTTAATTCGCTCAAGTTTTTATTTTTTGAAACCGATTTTAAAGTTTTTAAATCTTGATTTGAAAACATATTCAAAGTCTCAAAATTATTATTCCTATATGTTTCATTTTATTTTTGAAAACCTAAATTGATGTTTAAAGTAAATTGTTTAAAATAAGATTTTTTGAAACAAAAGTGGCACCGTGGTCGACCGAGCATAGTGCAATACAGCTGATCATGCCTAGTGCAATGCAGTCGATGTCACCATCCCAGAAGGGGCTGGTTCTAGCCGAGGCATGGTTGATGGCGTAGTCTAACGACTAGTTTTCTAGCCGTTACAAATGTACATCAAACAGCTATAAATAGCTAGATTCAAGTTCTAGCCTATAAATAACCTCATTTTGGGTCCTTTGACATCAACGAACACCAAGAAACATATTTGTATTAATTTCTAAGTGTTCAACAAGCCTTTCAATCATTCTTGAGCCCGGCTTATTAAAAATCCTCTTTATGTGCTTAATAGTCTCTTAGGATACTTTATATTATATTTTAAGCCTTTCTAGGAGTTGTGAGAAGTGAGCTTAAACTTTCAAACACTTGTAAAAACTAAGTGAATTAAGTTTCCAAAGCCTTTGTGAAATTTGGGGTTATTTTGGTAAGCCAATCTCCTTAAAATTAGCGGACTATAAGAGCCATGGTGAGCCTCGGGTAGATAAGTCACCAAATTGAAATTAGATTGATCGTGTCAAAAAGATGATTGAAATAGTGGAAGAGGTCAAGTAAAGGTTTTGCTCGATGACAATAGATGTAGGCATTTTATCAAACCATTTTAAATAGTATTTCGATGACTTTTCCCTTATAATTATAAATTTATGCATTTATAGTTGTTTGTGCATTTCTTCTTTGAGTAGTCATCTAGAAAATTCCAATAATTGTAAAAAGTTTCAAAAACTCAATTCACCCCCTCTTGGGTAGCTATACTTGGGCTAATAATTAGTATCAGAGTTGGAAGCTCGAACTTATTTTTCAAAAAGATTTCACAATCTCGAGTATGGCTACTTAAAGTTTTCAAAACTCAGAAGGTCACTCTACTTACAGACCTGCCATTTTCAATGGAACTGATTATAATTATTAGAAAACTAAAATGACAATTTATTGACAATCTATTGAATATGATCTTTAGGATATTGTTGAAAATGGATCTTTTAAACCAATGAAAGAAGTTGAAAAGATTTTAGTTCCAAAAGAACTTAAAGAATATAGTGACGAGGATAAAAAACGAAATTATCATTAAACACTGTAGTTGTAAACATTTTATATTGTATTTTAAAAAGAAATGAATTTAATAGAATCACTTCTTGCACATCGACACAAGAAATATGGCACACTTTACAAGTTGTACACGAAGGCACAAATCACGTCATGGAAACTAAAATTAATTATCTTTTGCATGACTATGAAATGTTTAAAATGAAAGTCCATGAAACTATTGGTGAAACATATACTATATTTACAGATATAGTTAATGGTTTGAGCTCTCTTGATAGGACAAAATTTTAAGATCCTTACCAAGCTCTTGGCATGTCAAGATAACCATTTTAGAAGAAGCTAAGGACCTTTCAACCCTACCATTGGAAGAATTGGTCGATTCTCTTATGACACAAGATTATTCAAAGGTAGAATCAAGTGGAAAAAGAAGATAAAAAGAAGAAAGGAATAGCTTTTCTTGATGATGAAGATGACAAAGACGACTAAGATGAAAGCCTCAATCCTAAGGACATTGAAGAAATGGCGATGCTTGCAAAGCAATATAAAAAGTTCTATAGGAAATTCAACTGAAAAAAAGGTACTAGAAGAAAAGAAGATCAAGGAGAAAAATCAAAGAAAGATGAGGTAGTTTATTATGGTTGTAAAAAACCCGGTCACATATGACAGGATTGTCCTCTTAAAAAGAAAGGTGTAAAGAAGGGAATAAAGAAAGCTTTTCAAACTACTTAGGATGAGTTTGAATCCAAAGACTCCAATGATGATGAGCCGAGGGAAGTATCCAGCACGTGCTTCATGGCAATCGACGATGATGAGGTAAGTACTCCTATCTCCTCCGATGATGAATGTAATCATATTGATGTCATAGAACTATCTAAATCTTTTGATGAATTGCATGATCACTATGAGAAATTAGCTCTTAAAAATTCTATGCTTAAAAAGAAAGCAGCAACTCTCTTAGAAGAAATTGATATTTTTATAAATGAAAAATCTGAGAGTGATGCCCTAGTTATTGAGAATGTATCTTTAAAGAAGAAAGTTTATGATTTGACTAAAATGGTTTTAAAATTCACTAATGGAAAAAAAAAACTTTCGAATAATGCTTGGTGAACAAAGATGTGTTTTTAACAAGGGTGGTTTAGGATATAAACCACACATTGATAAAAAATATTTCAAAAATTACTTTTTCAAAGCATCAACTAGTTCTTAAGATTGAAATATGTATGTACTCATTGTAATCAAGATGAACACACTGTATCTTATTGCTATATAAAAAAAAAGTGCATATTTTGGAGCTAAATAAAGATGGGTTCCTAAAGTTACAAAAACTAACACTAGCTAACCCAAAGTTATGTGGTTACCAAAAGTCAAGAATTAAAATTATTTTTTTAGGTATTGAAGATGGAGAAATTAAAGTGGTTCCTAGGTAGTGGATGCTCAACATACATGACAGGGGACCTCTAACTATTTTATAACTTCACAAGATGAATAGAGAACATGTCACTTTTGATGACAATAGAGAAGCCAAAATTCTTGGTGTAGGTGATATTAGTAACAGTTCTTTTCCTCTTACTGAAAATGTCTTTCTTGTTGATAATTTAAAATGTAATTTACTTAGCATTAGTCAATTGTGTGATAAGAGATATAAGGTTACTTTTAAATCTTCTAGATGTTTGATTGAAAATGCTTGTAATAGTGAGGTTGTGTTTATTGATGACCGAAATGAAAATGTTTATACAATTGATGTTGAAAAATGTTCAAACAAAAATTAATGTCTTTCGATTGTAAATGATGAAACATGGCTTTGGCATATAAGACTTTGACATGCCAGCATGCACTTACTTTCAAAAATCTCTAGGAAAAAACTTATTCGGGGTTTGCCAAAACCTAAATTTGAAAAAGACAAAGTATGTGAAGCATGTCAATTCAGAAAACAAATCAAAACTTAATTTAAATCAATTTTTGAAATTCATACCACTAGACCTTTACAACTTTTGCATATGGACTTATTTGCTCCTTCTAGGAATATAACTCTGCGTGGTGAACGTTATGTCTTTGTCATTGTTGATGATTTTTCAAGATTTAATCTAGTTATGTTTTTGGCAAATAAAGATTTTATGAATGCAATGTGGTCGATCGTACCAGCCTATAAGGGGCTTGTTTTGGCAACAACGTGGTCGACCGCACCATCTGTATCATGTAGTCAAACAACTAGTTTTCTAATAGTTGCAAATGCACCTCAAAGACTACATATAGCTAGTTTCAAGTTCTAACCTATAAATAGCCTTATTTTGGGTCATTTAACATTAACGAACATCGAGAAACATCTTTGTATTAATTTTTAAGTGTTCAATAAGCCTATCAATCATTCTTAAGCCAAGCTTGTTAAAAATCCTCTTTACATGCTTATTCATCTCCTAGAATACTTTATATTGTATTTTAAGCCTTTCTAGGAGTTGTGAGAAGTAAGTTTAAACTTTCAAACGCTTGTAAAACCAAGGAACTTCGATTTCCAAAGCCTTTGTGAAATTCAGGGTTATTTTAGTAAGCCAATCTCCTTAAAAATGGCTGACTGTAAGAGCCGTGGTGAGCCTTAGGTAGACAATTCACTGATTGTAATTTGAGTGATCGTACCAAAAAGTCGATCAAAATAGTGGAAGAGGTTGAATTAAGGTTTTGCTCAGTGACAATAGATGTTGGCATTTTACCAAACCACTATAATAGTGTTTGCATCTCTTTTCCCTTATCCCTTTAATTTTATGCATTTATAGTTGTTTGTACATTTCTTCTTTGAGTAGTCATCTAGAAAATTCCAATAATTGTAAAAGGTTTTAAAAACTCAATTTACCTCCTCTTGAGTAGCTATTCTTGGGCGATTAATTAGTATCAGAGCTGGAAGCTTGAAGTTATTTTTCAAAGAGATTTCACAATCTTGAACATGGCTACTTAAAGTTTTCAAAACTCAAATGGTCACTCTACTTATAGACCTCCCTTTTTCAATGGAACTGATCATAATTATTGGAAAACTTAGATGGCAATTTACTAATAATCCGTTATATATGATCTTTAGGATATTGTTAAAAATGGATCTTTTAAACCAATAAAAGAAGTTGAAAAGATTTTAGTTCCCAAAGATCCTTAAGAGTATAGTGACGGAGATAAAAAGAAATTATCATTAAACACTAGAGCTGTAAACATTTTATATCATACTTTAAATAGAAATGAATTTAATAGAATCACTTCATGCAAATCGGCAGAAGAAATATGGCACACTTTACAAGTTGTACACGAAAGCACAATTCAAGTTAAGGAGACTAAAATTAATTATCTTTTGCATGACTATGAAATGTTTAAAATGAAAGACTATGAAACTACTAGTGAAATGTATACTAGATTTATAGATGTAGTTAATGGTTTGAGCTCTCTTGATAAGACCTTTACACAAAGTGAATTAGTAAGAAAACTTTAAGATCCTTAGCAGGCTCTTGGCACATCAAAAGAACCATTTTAGAAGAAGCTAAGGACCTTACAACCCTACCATTAGAAGAATTGGTCGGTTCTCTTATGATTCACAAGATTATTCAAAGGCAAAATCAAGTGGAAGAAGAAGATAAAAAAGAAGAAAGGAATAGCTTTGAAAGTCTTCATTCCTGATGATGAAGTTGATGAAGAAGATGAAGATGAAGGCCTTAATCCTAAGGACTTTGAAAAAATGGCGATGCTTGCAAAGAAATACAAAAAGTTCTATAGGAAATTTAATCAAAACAAGGCAATAGAAGAAAAGAAGATCAAGATGAGAAATCAAAGAAATATGATGTAATTTGTTATGATTGTAAGAAACCTGGTCATATAAGACTAAATTGTCCTCTTAAAAGAAAAGGTGTAAAAAAAGGAATAAAGAAAGCTTTTCAAGCTACATGGGATGAGCATAAATCCAAAGACTCCAATGATGATGAGCCGAGGGAAGTAGCCAACATGTGCTTCATGGCAATCGATGATGATGAGGTAAGTACTCTTATCTCCTTCGATGATGAATACAATGATATTGATGTCGTAGAACTATCTGGAGCTTTTGATGAATTGCATGATCTCTATGAGAAATTAGCTCTTGAAAATTCTATGCTTAAAAAGAAAGTAGGCATTCTCTTAGAAATTGATGTTCTTATAAACGAAAAGTCTAAGAGTGTTGCTTTAGTTATTGAGAATGTATCTTTTAAGGAGAAAGTTTATGTGATGCCCAGAATTCTTGCATACTCATTGACCAATGCCTTGCATGATTTTATGATGATATGCATATGATTTATATGTTGATTATTCATTTGAAATGCATCATCATAGTATTAGTGTGCATTAAATACTATATTATGTATAACGTATTGTAGTATGACAAGTTTTTTAAAGGTAGATCCGGTAAGTGTTATGATGGAAAGGAAGTTGTAATAATGGTGTTTAGGGATTACAAGGGATTTAATGGATAAAAGAGCTCAATTATATCCACAAGGTACAAAATTGGGGGAAAAGGTCACTTTTGACCTAAACGGAGAGTTTTAATATAAGTTTTATTAACAAAAAGGACCTATTAATGTTGCAAGATGTCTTATGATGATGATGTATAGCTATGAAAACAATAATGAGTGGAGGACGTGAGTTTTATGCAAGTTTCTTGGTTAGAATGCTTTAGAAAACCTTAAATTACAAAATTTTCAATGTTTAGATTTTTGAGTCATGTTAGGGTATTTGTTAGATTATAAGTAGCTCAAGAATTTATTATTCCTTGTTTGATAAGTTATAGAAGAGTTCTAGAGTAATAGATAAAGTTTTGATAACAAATGGTTAAGAACTCAGAGATGGAGTTTGTAGTGTATCGAAATTTTGGTGTGAGCGTATGCACCAAAATTAGAAGGCAAAATGATTAGCCATGACCTAATTTGTACTTAAGTTTTGTATAAATGTTTAACACCTCATTAAAGGGGTGAGCATGCTAAACTAAGGATACTAAGCTAGCCAAGGTGAAGCCACTTCATTTTGAAGTAATTTAAGGTGTGCTCTTGGTTATTTAAAATGCACATAAGCAGCTAGGTGCCAATATAAGTTTGACTCTCTAAGCTTTGAAACTTCATTTCCCATCTATGTTTTGAGAGAAAAGGAAAATTCCTTGGTGGTTTGTCAAGTTTTGGTTGCCAAATCACAAAAAAAACCTAATCGAGTCAAGTTAAAGGGCTGTTTCGGTTTACAAGATTTTTGGTGTTAGTTCAAGGGATTTTACTTTAAGCTTTGATGAGATACTTGAACTTAATAACCTCTAATATGTCTAGAACATCTCCACTGAAGGGTTTAAGTAAATTCAATTTGGAAGTGGTGGTTTCAAGTTTGTTTTTAATGGCTATCTAGAATCAGGTAAATTTTCAAAGTGTTTCAGGTTTTGTCTTTGGTTCCTAGGCTAGAAGGCTCCTTTAAAGCTGAAATTTTAAGTATATGTTAATTCATATGTTATTTAAATCCTTGTTAAACAGGTTTAGTAAATTCAATTTGGTTTGGGAGTTATAGGCTTAAAACTAAACTTGGTTCTGGAGATGTATTGATGTTATGGTTTGTGATGGTTTTGATATTTTGTGAATTTAAGATTTATTCACAGCTTGGAAACAGGTGTTTCAAGGTATAACTAAGCTTTGAAGAGTCTAAAAATATAGGGGAACTATGGCAAAATTTTTAGAATAAAGTTTGAATCATTTCGGGCCAAAACGAACCCAACGGAGTTTGAAATAGTTTTCCCCAGGTTAAGTGACCCCACCAGGCCAGTAGTCTGCGCACAAAGCCTACACATAGGGCCTGCATGCATAGCCCATGTGCATGGGTAGCGTTGCCTTGGCTAACCCTTGGCCAGACTAGGCCAAATGGCCTAGTCAAATGTTTTCAGGCCCCTAGAGTCCCTTTTTGATGTCATTTGAAGCATTTGAGATTTGAAAACATCTATTTTCATTAATATTGCCTAAAATAAATATTTAAAATAGGAAAATGAGCTCATTAATGTTTTATTATTAGTTATTGATAAATTGGTGGTAATGTAAGTAAAAATTCTTAATCTTTCAAGGGTGTGAAGCACCAGACCCCACAAGAGCTTAATTAAAGTCTCATTGAGTAAAGTAAGTAGCATTTCACCTGTATCACTATAATTATTGTTCATTTGATGTTGTGAATTGATATGTGAAAGTTATGTGCATTGCATTACATGTTGTGATTTCAAATATATGCCAGCATGTAAAGAATTATCAAAAATGTGAAATTGATTATACTGGTGAGCTGTGACGGGACTCAAACCATTTGGGACACAATGATGTGAAACTTTTAAGCGTCAGGATGCAATGATTAGGCATCTAGGATGCCATGTGAAACTTTTAAGTGTCAGGGTTGTAATGATTAGGCATTTGGGATGCTATGTGAGATGTTAAGCATCTAGGACGCCAATGATTTTAGCATTTGGGGTGTAATAATTCTCCTCTACGAAACACTAAATAGCGTGCACACTATGTTAAGAGGATGAAAGATTTAGTGAAAAGTAAATGAAATGAAAGAAGGATAAAGTGAAAAGTTAAAGAGTAAACATATATTAACTAAGCTCATTCATTCAAATACTACTCATGCTTGCATAATTCTACTTACTAGGCATTAGCTCACTCATTTTTATGGTGATGCAGATGAGGGCATGTCCCAACACTAGCTAAGGACTAGATGGTTGGCTGGCGCACTCCCGATGATTAAGGCTAATGTATATGGACTAGTTGACCTGTTATTTTGTGGTCTTATTGAATATGCATTTTGCCAAGCTAGAGGGATTTTATATGGTACACCTGAGCCTATTTTGAGAGATGTATTATATTGTATATATTTGGCCAGCCATTTGGCATGTATTACATATGTTTTCTTATCCTCACTAGTTAAACTTTTTAAAGAAGTTCAAATTTGCCCATATTTTTATACTTCTCTAAATGGCATATTAAGATTAACATAAAAAAAAGTAAGATGTAACATTAACCTAAAAAAAAAGTTAGATATAACACTACTTAATGTAATTAGGTGGGTCTTTTAGGATTATGTTAGGTGGATACCATAGTTTATGACTTGACTAAAATGGTTTTAAAATTCACTAATGGAAAGAAAAACTTTTGAATAATGCTTGGTGAATAAAGATGTGTTTTTAACATGGTTGGTATAGGATATAAACTATACATTGATAAAAAATATTTCAAAAATTCCTTTTTCAAAGCATCAACTAATTCTCAAGTTCAAAATCTGTATGCACCCATTGTAATCAAGATGGATACACCATACCTTATTGTTATATCAAGAAAAGTGCATATTTTAAAGCTAAATAAAGACGGGTTCCTAAAGTTACAAAAACTAACACCAGTGGACCCAAAGTTATGTGGGTACCAAAAGTCAATAATTAAAATCATTTTTTTTGGTATCAAAGAAGAAGAAAGTAAAGTGGTTTAGTTCAACACACATGACGAGGGACCTTTAACTATTTTTTAACTTTACAAAGAGGAATGGAGGACATGTCACTTTTGACGACAACACAGAAGGCAAAATTTTTGGTGTAGGTGACATCAGTAACGGTTCTTCTCCTCTCATTGAAAATGTCTTTCTTATTGATAATTTAAAGCATAATTTACTTAGCATTAGTCAATTGTGTGATAAGAGATATAGGGTTACTTTTAAATTGTCTAGATGTTTGATTGAAAATGTTTGTAATAGTGAGGTTGTGCCTATCGATGACTGAAATGAAAATGTTTATACAATTGATGTTGAAAAATGTTCAAACAAAAATCAATGTCTTTTGGTTTTAAATGATGAAACATGGCTTAGGCATAGAAGACTTTGACATGCTAGCATGCACTTACTTTCAAAAATCTCTAGAAAATAACTTATTTAGGGTTTGCCAAAACTCAAATTTAAAATAGACAAAGTAAGTGAAGCATGTTAATTCAGAAAACAAGCCAAAACTTCTTTTAAATCAATTTTTGAAATTCCTACCACTAGACATATACAACTTTTGCATATGGATTTGTTTACTCCTTTTAGGAATAGAAGTCTAGGTGGTAAACATTATGTCTTTGTCATTGTTGATGATTTTTCAAGATTTAATTAGGTTATGTTTTTAGCAAATAAAGATGATGCTTTAAAACATTTTCATATGTTCAGAAAAGAATTCAAAATAAATAAGGCTATATGATTACTTTGATTCGAAATGATCATGGTAGCGAGTTTGATAGTGATGCCTTTGAATTATTTTGTAATGAAGAAGGCTATGAACATAACTTTATGGTACCAAGAACCCCTCAACAAAATGGTATGGTAGAATAAAAAAAATAAAGTTTTACAAGAAATGGCTAGGACTATACTTAATGAAAAAAGTTTACGAAGATAAGCCATTAATACTGCATGCTATCTTGTTCATATAGTTCTTATTAGACCTAAAATGAATAAAACTCCTTATAATCCAATGTTGGCATCTTCCTTGTTTATTCTACTACTAGCAAAGTTTATAGAGTGTTCAACAAACGAACTCTAGTTGTAGAAGAATCAATGCATGTTGTATTTGATGAAACTAATATTTCCGTTGAGAAAGTAGAAGATGATGATGATTTAGGTTTAGAACATCAAATAAAGAACCTAGATATCAATGGACAAAGGGAAAAGGTTTAAGAAGATCCAAGCTCTCCTCAAACGATCATCTCCTAATCAATACAATCATCACAATAAGATCAACATCAAATGGAGCACTCAGAAGATAAGTCCACTTCACAATCTTTGCTAAAAGATTGCAGGTACCATCCATGTCATCCAAAGACTGATATTGTCACTCATGATAGCCAAACTCATGGTGTGAGAACTAGATAATCATTTAAAAACATCTATAACAATTCAATTTTTCTTTCTCATATTAAACCAAAATGTTTTAAAGATGCCAAAAATGATGAATTTTGAATTTTAACAATACAAGAAAAGCTAAATCAATTTGAAAGAAATGATGTTTGGGAACTTGTTTGTAGGCCTAGTTCTCAATCTACAATTGATACTAAATGGGTGTTTAGAAATGAAAAGGATGAGCAAGGTATAATTATGCGAAACAAGACTAGATTAGTGGTCTAAGGTTTGAATCAAGAAGAAGGTGTTAATTATGAAGAAACCTATGCATTTGTTGATCCTCTAGAATCCATTAGAACGTTACTTGCTTTTGCTAGCCATAAAGGGTTTACCCTTTATCAAATGGATGTCAAAAGCGTATTTTTAAATTAATATATTTTAGAAGAAGTTTATGTTGAACAACCACCTAGTTTTCAAGATCATAGGTATCTAGATTTTATTTTTAAATTGAAAAAGGTTTTATATGGTTTAAAACAATCTCCTAGAGCTTGATATGATAGGTTAAGTAAATTTGTGATTGAAAATGGATTTTTTATGGGAAAAGCGTATACTACTCTTTTTCCAAAAACGAAGGGTGATGATTTGATTATTGTGCAAATTTATGTTAATGACATTATTTTTGGTGCTACTAATAATTTTTTATGTGAAGAGTTTTCTAAGTGTATGCATAGTGAATTTGAAATGAGCATGATGGGAGAAATGGATTTCTTCCATGGATTGCAAATCAAACAAACCAAAGATGACATCTTTATTAACCAAGCAAAATATGTAATGGATCCCCTCAAAAGATTTGAAATGGAAAGTCTAAAGCCAATACCGACTCCTATAAGTTCATCAATCAAGATGGAAAAGAATGAAAATAGTAAGGTGGTAGACATTACAAAATATCGAGGTATGATTGGTTCCTTATTTTATTTAACCGCAAGTAGACTAGATATAATGTTTAATGTTGGTCCTTGTGCACGTTTTCAAGCAAATCTTAAAGAATTGCATCTTAGTGCAATTAAGCATATTTTTAGATATGTAAGTGGCACTAATAACATAGAATTATGGTATCCCAAAGGCAGACATATAGACTTATTAAGTTATTCCAATGCTGATTGAGCCAGTTGCACAATCAATAGAAAAAACACAAGTGGAACATGTCATTTCCTAGGCTTTGCATTAATCTCTTGATTTAGTAAGAAGCAAAATTAGGTTGCTATGTCAACTGTAGAAACCGAATACATTTCAGTGGCTAGTTGCTATGCACAAATCCTTTGGATGAAACAAATGCTTGTGGACCTAGGATTGCACTATGAGCATGTTCCAATTATGTGTGTTGATATTAATGCTATCAATTTATCCAAGAATCCGATTTTGCATTCACGCACTAAGCACATAGAAATTAGACACCATTTCTTACGTGAACATGTTTAAAAGGGTGACATTACACCTGAATTCATTAGCACCAATGAACAACTTGCGAACATTTTCACTAAGCCTCTTGCATTAGATCGATTTTCATGTCTTAGGTGAGGACTTGGTATCTTAGATCCTTCAGATTTAAATTTGAAAATTTGAAAATTTCATCACATGCATATTTGATTTTCTTTTAATATTTTAATTATGATCATTAATTTGCAATTGCATTTAATTTGTTTCATTTTGTGTTTGTCCCATAAGTGTATGTATGATATACTCGTTCTCTATTTACATTTAAATTATACACTCAAGTTATTTTATAAAAGTTGAAAATTTTTGACTACCTTATAATCATTTACATTAATTTTAAAATATTTCTTTTGATTTTTAAAACAAATTTTAAGGGGAAGGACTTCAGCTACCTTGAAGCAGCTTAGGCTGCACTTTGAGTAGCCACGGTTGACTGCACCATTGGGGAGGTCCACTCTAGACCTAACCCAAGACAACTTTAAAAAGGAGAAAGCTCTCCTTTTTCTCTTATTTTTGTGTTCGACTCTCTGGCCCAGCAGAGCAAAATTCCTTTTCTCAATCCCCCATTGTGTTCTTTTGATCTTAAATCAAGTTTTCTTAAGTTTTTAATTCTAATCATTAAAAAAAAACTCCAAAATCACTCCCATTTGTGCAAAACCTATTTACTTCACTCCAAATTCAAATTTTTGCATTCTTGGAACATTGATACCTTTTCTTTGAGTAATCTATCAATTGAGAGGTATGGAAAATCATTCAGGAGGCGTGAAAAACGACCGGCAACTAACGATGATGATGAATATCGTATTAAGGTATTATGACCTTACCATTTTGACTACCAGTAGTAGGATATCATATGTAGCCTTAGTTAAGAAAGATATGCTTACTGGAAAAGTTATTATGTTTGAGGAAATACAATCATTGAATCTTAGGAGTTTATTTGAAAGGTTAAGATAGTTGAATTTGATAGAAACTAGAGTTTGGGTATACCCTAGGCTAATAAAAAACTTCTATGCCAAAATGAGTGCCAACTCTCAAAATCTTACCATTTCGTGTAAATTAAAATGCAAAACCATAATTTTAGATTCATAGACTATAAGCTTAGCACTAGGAAATTCCAATGATGGATTACCTGTAGCTTTATTAGACATATTTAGGAAGGATTTTGAGCCTGTTGTTATGTATGAACACTTATGGATGCACCCAATGACATTTGTCTACTTAAACCAAGGGCTAAAGACCTACTTATTTGAGCAAGAGTCCTGCACCACATTGTTTCATTGAATCTTATCCTTAAGGCTGGCCATAAGATAACCTTAGTGCCTTTGACATACTGCTTATGTATTGCATTCTTAGTGGCATCCAACTAAACATTAGACAGTTGATCCTTAACTGCATAATAGCTACTTTTGGTAGACAATCGAATGTGAATTTACCTTATGGGATGTTGTTGACTCACATTTTTGAGTACTTTGATGTTTCCCTTATTGGAAAATCTGAAAAGTATAAACTAGTTCCAAATATGTTCTTCACTACAATAAACCTCAAGAAAATGAGTTTGGAAGAAGTACATGGTATTTGGCAATAAGAAGCTCAAAGACAAGCTCCCCATTTCAATGAGGAAGAACAACAGAAAGTTGAACAAGATGGGAATACTTTGCTATGGAAGAAGACCTTCCTTAAGCACCTCCAGCCAGTTCCTCTTCTAATGATTCATATTACGAGCTAGTATCTCGCTTTGACACCTTTGAGTCCACTTTTGTTGATTATCGTGTCCATATGATGAGCAATTTACATAGCTCAACAACACCTTGGGTAGCATTCTCAAGGAGCTTAGGTGCTTCAACATGCGTCGGCCGTCCCCATCTTGACTTATTTCATAGTTTTGTTTCTTTCTCGTATTTTTGGATTTTTTCATGTCTACTTTTCTCTATTTTAAGACCCCTTTATGATTTGAACTTTGGATATTGTAGCATTTTATAGTTTTATGGAATTTAAGTTTCATGTTTGATTATGGTCTGATGTTTTCTCTCTTTTTATTGATGACAAAGGAGGAGAAGATTTAGATTGATTGCTTGACATTACTATGCATCTTTTTATTCATAACAAGGGGAGCTAATATATTTGATGCAGGAGGAGCTATGTTTAAATTTTATTATAGATTATTTTTTAAAAAATTCATTTAGATTGAGATTGAGGTTGTTTTGTTTTAATCTCATACTAAAAAATTCCCTAAAGATTTCATACATTAAGAGGGAGTTACATTATGTTTAACAGGGAAAGCTTTAGATGAATATGGTAAGAAATATTTTGAGCAAAACTCTTTCTTTATTTTAGTTTTCTTTTCCTTTTTTCCTAAAGCAATTAATTGTTTGTCATCATAAAAAACGGGGAGATTGTTGACTCCGAGGTTTCAAATGAATTATTATTTTTTGTTTTATGACAACAAACAATTAATTGCTTAAGTGAGTATAATTTTTCTTAAGTGTGTAGAGACATTTAATATTATTACTTTAGCATCTCAAGATACTTAAAAGAAATCTATCAAGTCTTGGAAGAAATTAAAAAGAAGATGGATCAAATTTACTGAGAGCATGAGGTTCGAAAAAATGCCATCAACAAGCATGAAGAATAGGTTTATGTTTTATTTTTAAGCTTGTATGACGTAGAGTATGTATGAAATTTTTATTTTCTAAATTGATTTTAAAGTTTTTGAATCTTGATTTGAAAATATATTCTCATTCTTAAATTTATTATTCTTATATGTTTTAATTTGCTTGTGAAACCCTAAATTGATATTTAAAGTAAATTATTTAAAACAAGATTTTTTGAAACAAAATTGGCTCCTAGACTTCCACCAAAGGCACGGCCAACTACACCTAGTGTAATGCGGCCGACTGTACAAGCCTAGAAGGGGTTGGTTTTGGCAATAGTGCGGTTGACTGCGCCATATGTATGCTGGTTAATTGCACAGTCCAACGTCTAGCTTTCTAGCCATTGCAAATTAGCCTCAAAAGGCTATATGTGGTTAATTTTGAGTTCTAGCCTATAAATAGCCTCAGTTTTGGGTTATTTAATATCAAAGAACACCAAAAAAACATCTTTGAATTAATTTCTGTGTGTTCAATAAGCCTTTCAATCATTCTTGAGCCAAACTTGTTAAAAATCGTCTTTGTGTGCTTAATCATCTACTCGGATACTTCATATTGTATTTTAAGCCTTTCTAGGAGTTGTGAGAAGCGAGCTTTAACTTTCAAACACTTGTAAAATTGGTGGATTGTAAGAAGTTGTGATGAGCCTCAGGTAGACAAGTCATCAGATTGTAATTGGAGTGATCGTGCCAAAAAAATGGTCGAAATAATGGAAGAGATAAAGTGAAGGTCTTACTCGGCAACAATGGACGTAGGCATTTTACTGAATCACTATAAATAGTGTTTACATGTCTTTTCCCTTATCTCTTTAATTCTACGCATTTATAGTTATTTGTCCATTTGTTGTTTAAGTAATCATCTAGAATATTCCAATAATTGTAAAAAGTTTTAAAAATCTAATTCACCCACCTCTTGGGTAGCTATTCTTCTACTAACAGTTGTTAAGCTAAGCTTTTCTCTTTTCCTCTAAAAGATAAAGCTAAAACTTGACTCACTTCTCTAAAACCAAGATCTATTGGCACATGCAAAAAATGCAAACTAAATTTTTGAAAAAAATTCTTTCCAACTCATAAAACTAATGAGCTGAAGAGACAAATTCAAAATTTATCCCAAAATGTAAAGGAGGTTTATTTTCAATGTTGAAGACATTTTAAAGATGTGTTGAACTCTTGCCCACATCGTGGTTTTGAAAAACGGTGTTTATTAGTTTCTTTTATAAAGGTTTAACTCGTGAAACCTATCAATTCATTGAAACAATGTGTAATGTAAAATTCCTTGATAAAAAACCTGATGAAGCATTAGATTTTTTGGATAACTTAGTTGACAACTCTCGATATTAGCAACATGATAATTCTAAAGACTCAATTAGGTCTGATATTGCTCATGCTTAAAAAGGTGTTCATCATCTTAGTTAAAAGAAGATCTAAATGTTAGTATTGTATATTTAACTAAAAAGATTGAAGCCATGGAACGTAGGAATGTTCAAAAACCCAAAATTGAAACTTTGGTTAGTGTTTGCTAAATTCTAGGACACTCAACTTATGAATGCCTAGGTTTTAAGGAAAAGTCCTATGAACATGTAAATTGCACAAATCAGTTAGACCTAATTAGGAAGCCATTTCCATCTCTATATTCTGACACAAATAATTCACAATGGAGAAACTATCTCAATTTTAGTTGGAGAAATATCAACCACAACAACAATTTTAACCACCACCGTCACATCTACCTCGAAATTCTCAAAATCGTCTACTATTTCCATAACAATATGAAAATCTACAATTTCTACCAAATCCATAAAATTTTCAAAGCCCTCCTCAAAATTTTTAACCTTCTAAAAATCTTTATTCTTGAGTCAAAACTCTTGAAGACACTTTGCAATCATTCATGTAAACTTAAAAAGCATTCATTTAGAATCAAGAAGTTCATAACACTCACATTTCACAAAACATTCATGAAATTAAAGAGTCCTTTTTCTAAGCTCACTTCTTCACTAATTCAAGAAAATGGCAAATTTCCTACTCAACTTGCACATTACTCATTTGTTTATGAAGTTGCCTCTTCTAGTTCACCACCACAATAAGAAATTGTTAATTTTATTAGGACTCTTCAAAGTGGAAAAACTATTGATAAAACTATTCTTTCAACAGATCAAAAGGTTAATTCAACTTTGAAAAGTGATGACAAAGTTAATAGTGACGAAGAAAATTCTGAAAGAGAAAAGACTGTTTTAAAAGAAAAATTTGTTCCAAAGGTTTCATTTCCTCAAGCTTTGCTTTCAAAAGAAAAGTTTAATAAAAATGCTGAAATTTTTGAACTTTTCAAACAAGTCAAAATTAACATTTCACTTTTAGATGCAATTAAACAAGTCCTATTTTATGCATTTTTGAAAGATCTATGTACAATTAGAAGGAAGCATAATGTGACTAAGACTACATTTTTAACTGAGAATGTTGGCTTCATCATTTAATATGATTTACCACCTAAGTTCAAAGATCCTAGCAATCTCACAGTTTCTTGTAATATAGGAAACTCTCAATTTCTTATAATCATTCATGCAAGCTCAAAAAACATTCATTTAGAATCAAGAAGTTCATAACACTCATACTTTACAAGACATGCATGAAATTAAAGCTCACTTCTTTACTTGGCATTCAAGAAAAGGCAAATTTCTTGCTCAACTTGTACATTATGCATTTGCTAATGAAGTTGCCTCTTCTAGTTCAACACCACAACAAGAAACTGTTAATTTTGTTACAATTTTTCAAAGTGGAAAAGCTATTGAATAAAACCATTTTTCAATAGATCAAAAGGTTAATTCAACTTTGAAAAGGGATGATAAAGTTAAAAGTGGCAAAGTAAATTCTAAAAAAGAAAAGGTTGTTTCAAAAGAAAAATTTGTTTCAAAAGTTTCATTTCCTTAAGCTTTGCTTTCAAAAGAGAAATCTGATAAAAATGCTGAAATTTTTGAACGTTTCAAATAAGTCAAAATTTACGTTTTAATTTTAGATGTAATCAAATAAATCTCATCTTATGCCAAATTTTTGAAAGACCTGTGTACAATAATAGGAAGTATAATGTGACTAATATTGCATTTTTAACTGAGAATATTAGCTCTATCATTTAATATGATTCACCAGCTAAGTTCAAAGATCTTGGTTATCTCACAATTTCTTGCATCATAGAAAACAATTAAATTGAACATGCATTGCTAGATCTTGGTGCTAGTGTCAACCTTTTGCCTTATTTTATTTACCAAAGTCAAGTTTTGGTGAACTTAAACCAATTCCTGTCACATTTTAGTTGGTTGACCGTTATGTAAAAATTTTAAGAGGTGTTGTTGAGGATATATTAGTTCAAATTAATAAGTTTTACTACCTAGTAGACTTTATTGTTTTGGATACACAACTTGTTGTCAATTCAAATGTTCAAATTCATGTCATTTTAGGTTGTCCATTTCTTACAACTTTCAATGCTTTGATTAATTGTAGAAATGGAGTTTTAAAATTATCTTTTGGAAATATGACCTCAAAATTCAATATGTTTAATATGGCACAATCTTCTACTAGCAAATATGAAGTGAATTTTGTTGAGGGCAGTGCATCTGGAATATTTGTTGATTGCTTAGCTAACTTGGCCAATAACTTTGATTCAAATATCCCATCAAAAGTTGAAAGCCATCCCATGAATGTTTTAGCTGAGAAGACTTTTAAAGTTGAAAATTCATCTTCCAGTTTTAACTGATGAGACTTTTGAAGTTGAAAATTTATTTTTCAAACCTAATTTTGAAAATGGTCTTTGAAGATGAACCTGAAGATGAATTTATAGAAAAATCTTTGGATGAACTTATGTATGAACCCATGGATGACAAGGAGTTTCAAAAAAGGTTTTTGGAAGTATCGGGCAACTTACATTTTTGGGATTGTTATCTTTTGGGAAGATGTAGGACAACTAATTTTCCACCAGTTATTATCTCGTTGATTCCGACTCTAAAGATGAAGTTATAATTATAGATTAATACTCATATTATATTTTTGTGTTAGTATTTCAAATTTTATGCTTATGTATTTTTGTATTTCTACAACTTTGTTTTAGTGTGTTGTATTTCTATTTTCTTCATTTTTCTAAAAATTCAAAGAAATAATTTCAAAAATTCATCAAAGTAGCTGAGGTTATGGAGGTTTAAATGGTTAGGATTAGTAAGTACTTTGTATCAACGGCCTCTAAAAACGTATTTTGGTGAAATGATTAAAATTAATTTTTTTGATTTTTAGAATTTTTCTTAAAGATATAAAAAAACACAAAAAATTAAAAAAGCTTTAAAAAACACAAATTTTAAAATTTTAAAATCACAAAATATTTTCTTTTTTCTTTGAAAATAAGTGTTCTTTTTCATCATTTAAGATTTTTTTAAATCACTAAGCCAATTACTATTTGGCCCAGCCTAGATTAACCTTTCATATGTGTTAGAATGGTTTCCCTATGTTTAACTAGTACCGCCTCTTTTGCATATAAAACCATTCACTATACATCAAAGCTTAGAATTTTCAATTCTTTCTCTCTTTAAACTCTCGTTTTTCTTTGCTTTCTCTCTAGATTTTCAAAGCTTTCCTTAAAAATTTCTAGAAAACCTTCAAAGTTCTTCGATCTTTAAACACTTTTTTCAAAAATTCTTAAACTCTTCTTTCTTAATCCCTCAAGATCTTCTCAATACTCTCTTAAAAGATCTCAGATCTGCTCAAAGCACTTAAATCTCTCTCAAAGTTCTCAATTCACTCTTAAGAATTTCTTTTTCTCTCTCATCATGGATCCTAAATATGATTACCTAAAGAAATGCTTTCCTTCTATTTCTTAGAAAGAAATTAGGTAGAAGTACAAAACTAAAATCACTAGTCTTTGAGTACTTTCTCATTTTAAACTTCCAATTGATATAAAAGTGCATATAGAAGGTCTTGTTCATCATAATGATGCCACAAATAAAAGTCTCCCTAGGATGGGTACAAGTCTGTGTGCTAGGAAAAGAAGAGTTTGAGCTATAGCTTCTAAGTGTCCTAAGTGTTCTCATCAAAATTATGAATGTAGGTGTAAATCAAAAGGTCTTATATCTGTAAATAGAGAAGATAAAATATTTTTCTATAGGAATGGGCTTTCAAAAGAAAAATTAGATGATCTTTAAGGTTCTTTTTTAGATCATCCTAGTGGTTATGTTCAAGGCGCCATTTGTGGACTTTGGCCTTAGTTTCATACAGATGAAGAACATCTGGAGAATCTAATGTTAAAAGACCCAATTGTTCAATTTGTGGGAAAGTTAAAAGGGAGACAGTCTCTTCGTCCATCTTGTTCTAAGCAAAATCTATAAAGTAATTTTAGTTTTTGTGTGTTTTTTCTTTTAAAAAGTTGTTGAAAAATTATTTAAGACATAAATTTGGTTTTAGTGAAAAATCATCAAAGCAACTGAGTCACGAATTTTCTAGAGATGGTTAATCTGGAGTTTTCATTCATTCTCAAATAAATTTTCATTAGAAAAAAAATAAAAAATAAAAAAATAAATTAAAAAAAGTTTTTTGGTTTTGTAATTATTACAGTAGTTGTTTATTTAATTATTGTGTTTATTTGGTGTGTCGTATACATTTTGGTTTTGTCCTATTTTGTCAAAAGTTGTACAGTAATATTTAATTTTTCAAAAGTTGAATAGTTTTTGTCGGGTTAAAATTTTCAAAAGTTCTATAGTTGTGTCAATCTATCCATCAGTCTTTATCTATGTTCACCTACTCATTTGTCTTCGATCACACTCAATCATGTGTTATATCTCATTCATAGTTAGACTTTTACTTAGAGCGGTGCGAAAGGTTTTCAAGTCATAAAAAACATAAAATTCTAAAAAAAAAGGAGTGTTAATTTCTTAGAAACCATTATAGAGTCCTCATCCCAATTGTTTCAAAACTTCAAGAGTATCTGTGTGTTTTCTGGTTCTAATCTAGGAAAGAGTACAGACTATTTAAATGCTACATTCTATTTAGGGCAAGTCTTGGCTAAAAAAGAGATAAACCTTATATATAGAGGGGCTAGTCTTGGTTTAATAGGAATTGTAGTAGCCAGAGCCAAAATAGGAGGAGTCCTAGGTATTATTCCTCGTTTTCTTATTTAAGATAATCCTTGTGGTGAAACCATAGGAACTGAGAAAATAGTAAAAAATATCCCTAAGTGTATCAAAGCTATGATTCATCCCTCAGATGCTTTCATTATTTTACCAAGAGGTCTAGCAACTCTAGAACAAATATTTTTCATTGCTAGTTGGAATCAGTTAAGATACTCAATAAACCAATAGGTGTGCTTAATGTTAATAGTTTCTTTGATGGTCTTTTAAGTTTTCTAGATAATACTGTAAAACAAAACTTTCTTGTATAGTCAAGAATAAGGATTTTTATCTGTGCTCCTACTGTTGAGGAATTGGACAAGAAAATGTAAGTTGTCACTCCCAAGGCAAATACTGCAATTTCAAAGCTCAGCGGGAAGCACAAACTAGATTTGGATCTTTCTCTTTAAACTATTTGTTCTTTTAGTTTTACCTACAACATGTTTGTTTATATTATGTTTATTTTTCTTTGTGTATTTTAAACAACCAATCTTATATATATATATATATATATATATATATTTGTTACTCTTTTGCTTAATCTTGTTAAACATTGAGGATAATGTTTAATTTAGGTTGGGGGAGAGGGTTTGTGTCAAAATTTTTCAAATTTATGCAAAAATTTTTCAAGTTTGATTGTGCTTTTGTATGTCTAAAACGGGACTTGCTCTAAAACCAAGCGTTAAAAAAACTTAAAAACCTAAAAAAAATTGAAAAATTAAAAATAAAAAGTGATGTGCTTGTGTAAAACTTTTAGATTCTTGTTTAGTGTCGGGATAGCTGAATAAAGGAGTTAGTCTTGAAACGTATCTCATTTTAGTCTGAGAATGTAATCTTTCGTCTATTTTTATTTATGCTTATGTTCTCCATGTTGTGTGCATGCCTGCATGTTTAAGATAGTTAAGTTATGGAGTCTTTAGCATTTTTGAGACGTGTCCTAATCATGTTTGTAATATATTTCATTCTGTTAAGTTTGTTTGCATGTGCATCTGATAAAAAAAACTAAAAATTTGAAATTTATAAAAAAATAAAAAATTTTGAAAAACATAAAAAAAAATGTTTTGTAAATATTTGTTTTCTTTGTTTTTGCTTTTAATATGCCTCCTATTCGATGAAGAAACATGGTTATATCATGGCTTATTATAAAATTCAGTTATTGTTGAAGCTTATGTTAATTTTTTATGTTAGCCTCATATTTAGATTGATTATTCCCAAAATTTGAGTAGTAATCTCAAACTTTGATTTGTTATACTAATTTAGAGACTGTTTATATTGATATTATTACAAAAACATGAATGCAATGGAATCTAAAAATTTTAAATCAAAGTGTTTTTTCAAATAACAAGTTAGATATACTATGTATATAAATTAATTAAGATTTTGTGTACTTCTTAGAATTGGAACTGCACTTCTAGCAAGCAAAACTTCAATAGAACAGCTACTGAGAATTGCATCTAGAAGAGCTTGAACCAACTAGTCTTCTTTGTTATTCTCTTTTCCACGATTGGGATGCGAGTGGGCATATGTCATTCAATTTTCCTTTTGATAACGTTTCCTTTCAATCACAAGTGAAAACCAAGAGCTAAGGTTCGGAATGTTGAATAATAAACCTATAGGAGTTCCTAAGTTTCTCTCTCTAGAATACTCTCTCTAAATTTCTTTAGTGATCTAAATAACAATAGGAATAAGTATCTTATTAATAAGGCTTATAAATTCAAAAATATGTCAAAATCTGCATCAAAATGCATGAAAAACGCTTAACAAGATTTTGCTCAATCGGCCTGCCATTCTTGACCACTAGCCTATCGATTGTGCTATTTCGTAACTAAGTTACACTCCAGCGACTGGCCGAATGAAGGCACCAGCTTGCTGTTCTACCTAATTCTAAAAGTTTCTATATCTTAGTCTATATGGGAGTCTTAGATAGAGCCTTAGCTTTAATTTAAATAATCTAATAGAGAAGTTATTTGATTAAAACATTCATATGTAGATAATCCCATATCAAATAAAATATATATTCAAATAATTCAACATGTTTATCTTGAGTTAATTCATAAAATTTATTCCACTAGTAAACTGACATGAATTATTAAATCTAATCAACTGAATTTAAACAATTTAAGAATTAACATAAGTCACTAATATGTAAGAAATGTACGCTGTATCATTATAGGAAATATTGTGAGCTAGTAAGAGGACTTAATGGACATAGATAAATTAAGCTCCCATAATTATAAAATAACACGTCCCCAACATGTTCATTTTATAATTGTCAACTCTTAAGTTGCTCCATTAAAAGCTTAGAACTACACTCTCAAACTATATAAAATTACTAAATTCTAATAAGTTTATAGTCTATGACATATTATAATAAGTAACATCCTCATAGGATATTCAAAATCAACTTAAGGATAAATTCCATTTTTATCTTTCCTGTTATTTTTATCTTATGTTCTATTATCTCACCATTAGAATATTTACTATTCATAAATATTATACCATTCGATTACACATGTATATCCAAATGGTTAAGCACTCTAGTTTCTAATTACAAGATAATGCCTATAAGAGAAAGTCATTAACTCTATAAAAGAGCTATGGATTTTATATCTATGAATAATAAGTCTACATCAATCAAAAGTCATGTCTCCAACATATCGATATGCGTACTATAATCTAATTCAAGATGTCATCATTTGGCACATCAAAATACAAAAGACAAGAATATAGGCCCATTAATTCATTTCAGTATTAAGATTCAACACATATGATTGTCTAAAGTGAATTGCTTTAAACAAAGAGAATTATCAATAAAATCAGTTTAACTTTTGTCCTGATTCAATATATAGTCACCTATGACAATATATCAATGTTTTTAATTATAGAGTCCAACTCTGATGATCAAGACAAGTAATCTTCCATTAGAATGTAGACAACAAAACAATCTTAACATGAATAGAATGCCCAAATTTATTCTCTCGATTGCGGATCTTTTTGTTTAGACTATCACCTTTAAGATTCATGTCTTTTGCATAATCTGTTCATCATATGTATGATATTAAAGGTTTAGATTGATAGTATCAAACTTTAGTTTGTTTATCATATATTCAATAAGAATGAACACAAAGAGGACATATTTGATATATTAAATAAATAATAAACTTTTTATTAATTAAATGTCTCCAAAGAAGGATTACATGATTTAATCCTTAGGGCACCTAGTCTAACAAATGTAATCTAGCTTATTTTTATAAAATCTTATAATTTGTTTGAATCCCTCTCAAGGCCAAATTCTAGATAATATTAACTTAAGAATATAATTTAGGTTATATTTGGATCGTTTGAGCCTTTTAAGTTTGTTTGTACATATTTTATATCCCTAGTTGCCCCCATTATACTTAATGTTCTATTTTCTTTGTCACCCATAAATTTTTAGCTTAGCTTTTTTAATACTTTCATATCCTTTCTTTTTACCTTTCATTCATAAGGCATATGATCATTTTGGATGTATTTTGAGTTATGCTAATGTTATGGGAAGGTTTGTTTATTCTGCAAGTCTATAAATCCAAAAAAAATCAAAATAAACATAAAGAAAAAAAATTTAAAAAAGAATAAATAAAAAAATGAATAAAAAGTGGATGACAAATGAAATTTTATTTCATATTTGGGTTTGTAACTTGGGAATTAATTTGTACATTCCAAGTGTTTGAGAATAATATAAGTATTTTATGGGTGAATTAAGATTCAAATTTAATATCATCTTACCTTTTTTTCCTAGCCTTATATAATAAGCCAAATAAAATCTTAACGATCCTTAATTTATTGTTATTCTACATTAATGGAGAGAGCAATGAAAAACAAACTTGCAAGATTTTGTTAAAATAAATTAATATATATTATTGTAAATTTATCTGATTTGTATGCAATGATTAGTGATAGAATGGCACACACATGGGAAAATCCATTTTAAAAATGAGACATACTCTTGAAATAAAGCATAAACTTGAATAATATCTACATTTTATTTCGAGGTATGATTATGAGACAACCCTTGAGGAAATTCTCTAAGGGGTCACAAGCTTTTGAGAAAGCAATCATTTGGTCTTTTTTTTTTTTTAATGTTTTATAGCTTTAATTGCTCAAGAGTAGCAATAAGCTGGTTGGGGGTGCGATGAGATTATAAAAATGCACACTTCTTATGGCTAAATATCATTATTTTGCATTCATATTTCTCGTTAAATCTCTTAATTATAGCATTTGTGTGACAATTAGTATTTTAGTGTGTTTGTATGAAAATATGTTTAAAAATACGTTTTTTGTGCTTTTTGTGTTTAATAATATTTTTAGTAATTTTTAGAACCTTTTTATGTGTTTGATAATTAATTAGTTTATAAATAATTAAAACCATAAAAATAATATTATATGATTTTATTTTGAGTCTTAAAATGATTATGAATAAGTTTTGATTCTGCATATGTGTTTTATAATATTTTTAATAATTTTTAAAAATATTCCCTAGTCTTAAATAATATGTCTATTAAAGTTTGTTAATTTTAGAAATTCTTATTTATCTTTAGTGTGTTTTGTGTGTTTTATTGTAAAATAAATATTTTTAAATTATTGTGAAAAAATTATGTACATAAAATAATTAATTTTAATTTTTTAATTTTATTTTAGATTTAAAATTTGAAAGAAAAACGGAGCAAAACGGTGTGAAAACAAGCAAAAATAGACCTCAAATGCATGAAAAATAAAAAATAAAATTAAAATCAAAACAGGACATGTGGCATCCTAGGGCCGTCTGATCGCACTTCCAAGATGATCAACATGGTCTGCGTGTCTAGGTACCCTTCCAAATTTGCTGCTATAACTTTTGAGTGAGCCTGGGTTCCTATTCGTTAGATCAGCTTACTCTTGGCCCATCTAGCGGTCTTCAACCCGCATTATTAGCGCTTCAATCCTAACCATTCAAGTCGTCAAAAGTATGCGCATTTAGTGCTCCAAAACGCATCCTTATGACAGCTTTATGTATCGTGCCGCACCTAATTGCATAGTAAAATTAGCACATCTTAAACCTAATTCAGGTGTGAGAAAGAAAAGAAGAAAAGAAGGTGAAAAAAATCAATTAAATTAGATTTGAATCTGATTTAGAAACGTGGGCTACTAAGCAATTTTTATTCCAAAAATCCCAAATCTCTCAAATTGGCATCCTAGTCATTTTGCATCAAAATTATCCAAATAAAATAAAAAAATTATAAAAAATTTTTAAAAAAATCATGTAAATATTTTATTTCTTTTTATCATAAATACCCACCTTCCATGCATTGTAATTCACCCCTTTCTCCATAATTTGGGGTAATTCTCTCTTCTTCTCTCTCTTCTAAGGTTAGTTTTTCTATTAATTTTACTTTTATATTTTTGTAAAGTATTTCCAGTTTTTATATTGTAAAATAGTTATACTTAGCAAATTATGTATGTTTTTACTTTCTTAATATCCTTATGGTTTTCTTTTTAACCGAGGAGAGAGGGGCAAATTCTAGCAAAATTAAGTTAAATATTTCTAAGTAATTTTAATGTCAAAATGAGTTTTAGAAAACTTATGATTTTCTAGTTTATTTTGCTAAAACTCTTACAAAACTAAGTTTTGGGTAATGTTTAGAAGCACTTTGATTACTTATAGACCGAGAATGATACGAAAAATGCTTAAGTTTATCTCTGTTGTTAATTTTGAAATAAGTAAATAACAATGTTGCAACCCAAACTATTTGTTTTTTGCATAATGAACCTTGTACTTTCAATATTAGCAAAATGCACCCTATACTTTGAGATCATTGGTAACTAAAGTCCAATAGCTAACAAATGTAAAAAAGCATAAACAATTTGGTCATGAAATTCGCACTTGAGTTTTTTTAAGGATAAAGCTTGTCATTTTAAGAAAAAAATTGAAGCTCAACAAGTGAAATAGAGTTTCTAACGAAAATTAAAAAGACCTATTAGACCTCAATTGCCAATAATTTTAAAGTTCAAGATGCATTGTACTAAGATTGAAAGTTTGAGGGTATCATGCAAAAAGTGAATAGTTTAGGGTGTAGCAATGTAATTTACTCTTTTGAAATCATGCATATTTGTTAAAATGAATTTTTGATGCATTATAGACATGAACTGACACATTAAATGCTTGGCAACTCTTGATTTATTGTAGACAAAAGATAACATTTGCATACTTAAACCAAGTTGATAAATAATTTTAGAAAAACTAACCTTGTGTTTAGCAAAAGCAGTTTACACTACTTTTTCAATTATAAACAGTGCAAAGCTCTCTCATGTTACCGTAACAAAAAAAATCACTATAGTGTAAAGCTCTCATATGCTACAGTAAAAAAGGTTTTAACCAACGGTTCTTACCACCCTATCAAACACCCTATAAAACATATTTAAATTAATTGCCAGAAAAAAACTTTAATTCTTAGCAATGTTATAATTGTTATTTCTTCTAAATTAATTTGCATTTATTATTAAAGTTCCATATTTCATTTAATTAAGTTATATTTCTTAATAATAAAGTTCCATTTACCATTTCAATTATAATCATATTTTTTGTTATTAAAGTTCCAAAAATCATAAAAAAATCTAAAAATAGAAAAAGTAAAAGATGTATAAATATTGTAAATAAATTAACTTTAATTCTTTAACTAACAAATAAAAGTAATATAACTGATATATTGGACCTTTACAATACCTTTTTCTTGTAGGATCGACTTTAGATTCATCGAGTATTATTACTTGGACAATCTTAACTTACACTTTTAGACCTAAACAGCCAATGAGAGAGGAGAGTGAGTAATATAAAAGATAAAGAGGTGCAGGTATTTTGATATTTTTGTTCTTAATTTCTCATGATATTGTATAAACTATATATTTTGAGACTATATAATATTATTGATATATTTTAAAACTATATAACATTATTTACTAAGTTTTAAGCTAAATATGCTATTTTATTCTTCTTCCCTTATTTATAAAGCTATGTGTTATAACAATAAAGCAAAAAACAAAAAACAAAAAAAGGAAAATCAAAGAGAGATGGAGAGAGTTTAAAACGCGGCGTTGGCATCAACAAGCAGGTGATAGGCGGAGGGAGGAAAGACGTCTCGAGTAGGTTTGGTTTGGAGTCTGGACGACGAACCAGAGAGGGAGAAAGAAAGAGAGCAAACGTCAATTGGGTACCATGGGTAAGACCATTCCTTCTGTCTTCTTCGTCTTTCCCTTTGGTTTTCGACTTGATTGTTTTGTTTTTTCGATCTCTTTTCTTCTTCTCGTCCTCCCCTAATTTCTTTGATTTCCCCAGAAGATTTCTTCCCCGTTTCAATTTTCTTTCTCCTTACAAGTTTTCTGGGAAACTAAACTAAATATTTTCTTGGAAAACAAGACCAAGCGCAATGTAAAAACAAGACCAAGCCCAATGTAATCCTGATTTTTGTTCTTTTTTTTTATGGGTTCACAAAGTAGAAGTCATGGGTTTTTATGTGTATGAATTGCAGACGCAGATATGGAGGATTATGGGTTCGAGTACTCCGATGAGGAGCCTGAAGAACAAGACGTCGACATTGAGAACCAATATTACAACTCCAAAGGTTCTTTGATCTTTAGATTTCGCGTAATTTCTGGAATTTCCTCTTCGTGTTTTGCTTCAGTTTGTTTATCCATTATTCTGGAATATTTTCTTCTCTCGAGATAGAAAAGTGAAGAATGGATTTTGGTTATGGAGTTATGAATTAAGGAGGTATTGGTGGACATATAGATATTGATGCAAAAAAAAAAAAAAAAAAAAAAAAAAAAAAAAAAAAAAGAAGTTTCTTGACAGGATATTTTCTATAAAGGGAACAAAAATTGTGGGTTATTAACATTATAATATTCCCAATACTGAGAAAGTATGGATATTTCCTCAATACTATTTCCTCAATACTTGGAAATAGGTTTTCTCCCTGTCTCTGTGTTGGTAGTGGTATCCTTGGACACTCAATAAGACTAACATCGACGTATTTGGTTACACTACGACTGCATGTCAAACAATATTGCTCTTTATCTCTGCGACTCGTGGGAATGACATTAATATTTTGCAGTTGCTTTGTTATGCTAAGAGTTTTCTTTTTCTGAATTGAAAAGGTTTGGTTGAAACGGACCCAGAAGGAGCTCTTGCAGGATTTGCTGAAGTAGTTCGCATGGAACCCGAAAAGGCCGAGTGGTGAGTGCCACAAAATATCATATTTGCGACATAAGGCGGTCATTGTGATTGGCATTTTGGTGAAATTACCAGTAAAATACATTTACATAATTCATTGTATTCAATCGTGCGGCATAATTGTGAAATCTTCCTATTTAAGATAGCAGATAACATATAATAACAAATATTTCATAAATACCAAAATATTTGTAGTTTTTTTTTTTTTTATAATAACCGAAAAAAAAAAGAGAGAACTTCATCCTTTACGTCTTTATCAGCTCTTATGTTAAACTTTTTAATTGTTTTGGTTGCGACATTGATTGTTTCACTTGTTACTAGGGGCTTTAAAGCTCTTAAGCAAACTGTTAAGCTCTACTATCGTCTGGGAAGGTATAAAGAAATGATGGAAGCATACAGGGTTATGTTGACATACATCAAATCTGCAGTGACACGAAATTACAGTGAGAAATGTATAAACAATATTATGGACTTTGTCTCTGGTTCAGCTAGTCAAAACTTTAGTCTTCTTCGAGAATTTTATCAGACTACTCTAAAGGCACTTGAAGATGCAAAGAATGAGGTAAGCTTATAATGTTGTTTTGTGTAGACATATACTTTTTAATATCAAATGCAACATTATGTTTTTTGTTCTACAGAGACTTTGGTTCAAAACAAATCTCAAGCTTTGCAAGATCTGGTTTGACATGGGCGAATATGGGCGAATGAGTAAGGTAGTTGGTCTGTACCTGATACTAATAGCTTTGTGTTTGTCCGATAAGTGATGGATAGCTCATGGGAATATCTTCTGTTACATCATTAGATTTTGAAGGAACTCCGTAAATCTTGTCAAAAGGAAGATGGTTCCGATGATCAAAAGAAAGGAAGTCAACTTCTGGAGGTATATGCTATTGAGATTCAAATGTACACTGAGACTAAGAATAACAAAAAGCTTAAGGTAAGATCTCAATTTTCACTCCCATGCTCGACTGTTGAAAATTATGCGCCTCTCTCTCTCTCTTTTAGCGAGTGAACTTAAGATAGGTTCTTGTATCCCTTCTGCTAATGATGATTTGGTTCAGTTCAAATTGCAATTTCTTTTTGTTCTCTTGATTTTGTACATCACAGATTAGTTCATCTCTTTGGTCATATATGTCCTTGTGAATGAGCTGCATCTAATATTCTGCATCAATTGCAGCAATTGTACCAGAAAGCTCTTGCAATAAAGTCAGCAATACCCCATCCAAGAATTATGGGTATAATTCGTGAGTGCGGGGGTAAGATGCACATGGCGGAGCGCCAATGGGCAGAGGCTGCCACAGATTTCTTTGAAGCGTTTAAGAATTATGATGAGGCTGGGAACCAAAGGCGTATTCAATGCCTGAAGTACGTTCGCAAGTTCCTTGCACTTTCTTTCTCTTCTTAAAATTATAAAAACCCCCTTAGCGGACCTCTCCTTTCTTTCTTGCACTATTTATCTTAATTCTGCCTAGACAATTTCTATGTTGTGGTTAATGTCTTTGTTGCATCTCATTGAATAGATTTCATCAAAATGCTCTGTGTAGAGAATAAATTTAGTTTCTAGAATGCATGCCTGTTCCCTCTAGTGGTTTGTTTATATAAGCACCTGTTTTGCCTTTTCTTTTTATTAATCTACCTAGTGTTCTGTATTGTTTGGCAGATATCTAGTTTTGGCCAATATGCTGATGGAATCTGAGGTTAATCCTTTTGATGGTCAAGAAGCGAAGCCGTAAGTTCTTTATAAGTTCTTTCTTGTGTTTGCATATTATGCTCCTTTATTCTGATTGGTAAGGTGCAGGTACAAAAATGATCCTGAGATTTTGGCAATGACAAATCTGATAGCAGCATATCAAAGAAATGAGATCTTGGAATTCGAGAAAATTCTTAAGGTATGGTTTTTATGTCCCAGGATTATGTTGGAATGAGCTTACCTATGTCATCGTTATTCACTGTGTCATTGTTGTTGTGATTGAATGTCTGGTTATGTTTACGTTAATTTTTTGCCATATCATTTCCCTGTTCGCATCACTTTGTTCCAAACTAAGCCTTTATCATTATCGTTTTTAGAGTAATAGGAGGACAATAATGGATGATCCGTTCATCCGAAACTATATTGAAGATCTTTTGAAAAATGTGAGGACTCAAGTACTGCTTAAGCTTATCAAGCCATACACAAGAATCCGTATTCCTTTTATTTCAAAGGTATAGCTGTAGTTTGTCAACATCTTATTTTATGTTCAATTTTTTCATCAGAATCGTTCATCTTGTGATCTATTTCCCAAATTGTGAGAACCCATCACCAAATCTGGGTTCTCAAATCTCTTTAGTTCCCAAATTTCTCATAGCTTGGTGTATTTTGATTGCCAGTTTGATCTTTTATTCATATCAGCAGTAAAGTTAGTGGAGCTTCATTAATGTGCAGGAACTTAACGTACCAGAAAAAGACGTTGAGCAGCTATTGGTCTCGCTGATTTTGGATAACCGAATTGATGGACATATCGACCAAGTAAACCGGCTGTTAGAACGTGGTGACAGGTTTGTTTTCTTGGAATTCTTGCATAATTTCATTTCTTGATTCTTCATTGTTGTCCTGTCATCATTCATCGTTCTTCTCAAATATTGTGCAGGTCAAAGGGAATGAAGAAATATGCTGCTATAGATAAATGGAACACACAGCTGAGATCCCTTTATCAAACCATCGGCAACAGAGTATATTGAGAGCGATTTAAATGAATCGTTTTGTTATTTTGTACCATGAGGTGCTCAGTTTTCTATTATTGTGTATCGTGACCATGGCTCCAACTTTACCTGCTTGGGATCACAATGTTGCATGAGTTGTGTGGCTGTTGAAACAACATAATTTTGATCCTTGATAGCTTCCCTTTTTTCTCCCCGATGGATTTGAAGAGTAACGTGTCATAAGTTTTATATCAATTACATATACTAGGTTCTGTTTGGTAAATGAATTCGAATTAGTGATTTAACTTGAGCTAGTATGATTTAAATTAGGATTTAAGTTAGTGATTTGAATTGTTATCTGAATTGACGTTTGGATGTGTATTTAAGTTTTGATCTGAGTATAGAATAAAATTAGAATTTGTGTTTAGAAAAGTAGTGAAAATAGTTTTTTATTTATTAACAAATCTTATAAAATCATAATGTTAATGATCTTAAAAAAATGCAATATGGATCTTAATTTATTCATCTTTTTACTAAAAACATAATAAAAAAGGAATCATCTTAATTGGATATCAAATGAAGAAGTTATGATTTTTTTTCCTCAAATGTAAAAGAGAATTTTAGTTTTTACCGTAGTAAAGATATACGAGTATCAAAAGATTAGAGAGAGATGGGGTCCGTTTGGTAAATGAGTTTAAATTAGTGATTTGATTTGAGTTAGTGTGATTTAAACTAGGATTTAAGTTAGTGATTTGAACTGTTATCCGAATTAGCGTTTGTATGTGTATTTAATTTTTAATATGAGTATAGAATAAAATTGAAATTTGTGTTTGAAAAGATAGTAAAAATAGTTTTTGATTTATTAACAAATTTAATAAAACTTAATGTTAATGATCCTAAAAATAATGTAATATGGATATTTATTTATTCTTATCTTCACTAGGAACACATTGAAAAAAGAATCATCTTAATTGGATATCAAATGAAGAAGTTATGATTTTTTTTCTTCAAATATAGAAAAGAATTTTTAATTTTTACTGTAGCATAGGTATTCGAGTATCAAAAGTTTAGGAGGAGAAGAATTCTGAGAACTTGTATTCTTGATACTCAATGGATTTGAATTTTGAGAAAAACAAACACGTATCCAAAGAATTTTTGATACTCAAATCTAAATTTGAGTCCATTGAGTCTAAATAATACTCGAAACAAACTGGCCCGAAAATCTTGAAAACTTAAATTCTTAATACTCAAAGGATTCAAATTTTGGGGGAAACAAACACGTATCTAAAGGATTCTTAATACTCGAATCCAAATTTGAATCCATTGAGTTTAAAGAAGGAATGAAACAAGCATGCTGTAGAATACTATAGTCTCTGTCTCCATATTTGATGGAGAGATTTCAAGTTTAAACTTTTAATAGGGGGCTTAGAAAAGTAGTTTAAACAAATAATTTTGAATTATGAAGAGTGTAAAACTTTTATATGCTACAGTAAAAAGCTAGAGTACTTTTATATGCTACAGTAAAAAGTTAGAGTATAAAGCTTTCACACGCTGCAGTTCTTAAACATAAACTGATGGATTTAAACTACTCTTTCAAACACACTATAAGTTGTTCGAGTGAAATAACAGAAGCTGAGACAAACGTTGTTATTTTTTAGGCTCCGTTGGTATGATGGATAGAGAAACTTGAAGAGATGGGGAGGATTATAGTTATCCTTTTTGTTGTTTAGTAATGTGGAGAGAATTGAAAGGAAGAATGACAGTTATTTATGAAATTATTAAATTGTATATTTATACTATTTGTCAGTACTTCATTTAGAAGGTAATTTTTTTTTAAAGCTTAAAGTGGAGTGGTTGCTTGGGTCCTTTTATTAATGGAAGGTTTTAACCGAACAAAGATTCGGCATCTCTTTCTATCTCTCTCCTTTTACTCCTCTTTTTGCATCTTTCTCCAATTCAACGTAATGTTAGAGCTAGTTTGATGTGGCTTTTTGGAAGTAGTGTTTTTGATTTTTTGAAGTCAGTCATTATTGAGTAGTTTTGAAAGTATAATTTACTCTCTTATTGTAACACCCCGAAGTTAATTAAATAGAATTAGAGTGTTACATGGTGAATTAGTGTGCCATGATAAATGTTTTAAACTTAATTTGATTACTTTTGTGGAAACCTTGTGTTAATTACTTTCTATGATTTTTAAATTATTCTAAATTGTTTTTGATTGTTAATTTAAGTTTTAATAAAACAATTTGATTTGAAAACAGTGCGTAGTTGCTCACAGCTTTGTGCAACTATTTTTCTCTCTCTTCTTCTATTTATTTCACTTTCTCTCTCTTTCCTCTCATTTTCTCTCGCTCATTCTCTCTCTTCTCTTCCCCTCTCTCGGGTTCCCTCACACTCTCTCATTCTCTCTCTAAAATTTTTGAAACAAATTTCGTTTTCAAGCTTCGGGCTAGGAGATCGAAGGCTCGGGAACAAGATTCAACAACAAAAACAACGTTTTCAAGCTTTGATTCGATGTTAGATTTTAAAACTCAAAGTTTTTCTATTTTTCAAGATTTTCTTGTATTTTGAAATTTTGGAGTTTCTAAGCCTAGAAAAGTTTCAATCTAAGTTAGATGGACTTAGATTAGCTAGAATGTAAACTTCATTTCATCAAAAACGGATTAGAATCAAGATTTTTCATTTTTCCTCTATTTTCTCTATTTTTGGATTTTTTGTAAAAATCTTGTTTAAAACTTGTTTTAATTCATTCAAAAGTGTTCTATTATGATTTTCTATTGTTTATGATGAATATCCATGCCTGGGAATTGAGAAAACAGGTTAGATTTGAAGATTTGAATTCGGGCATGCCGAGACCCGTGCGTGGAAATTTCTGGAATTTCCTAGATCGGCAGGCCGAACTTCGTGTTCGGCAGGCCGGATTCAAAGGATCGGCAGGCCGGATTCATCCGACCGGCAGGCCGAACCTGGAGATGTTCGGCCGACCGAACCTGTTCCTCCGGCAGGCCGAACCAGGGGAACCGGCAGGCCGACCGAGCTAAGAGAAATTTTGTGATTTTCACCCGTTTTAAACTATTTTGAATCCTGATTTAAATTTCAACTTTGTACAATGATTTTATAAACCTAAATGACACACTAGGACACCATGAGATGATTTAGTATCATAGGATACCTCGGCTTAGATGCTAATGAGCTAAGTTACTATGCATTTAGGATTTGTGCGTGGATCCGCGGAGCTAACGTATAGCGGACCGGGATTACGGTGTGAGGCATCGGTACGAGTATTGAGGTAGGACTTCTACCCCTTCTTTGATAGCCATTTTTAAATACTTTGGCGTCAAATGGATTTTTACGAAAATGTTTTCAATTGACTTGTTGATAAAGGATTTTCATTATCTGTTTCTAAAACAACAGATTGAGATGGATTTTATAATAAACTTCATAATGAATATGAATGATTACATCTGATAAGAAAAGATTTTATGAATCAGAGAAATATATATGTATATATATTTTAGGGCATGATGCCATATCAGAGATCGGGTTGTGTAGTGAACAACCTTGAGGGCAGGTCCCGAAACGCAGCTGGGCCACTACGGTGGTGAGTTATGTATGGTTTGCCCAGGAAAGGAAAAATGGTACTCTTTGATTAATTTATTTGAATTATTTTTGGAAGATTATATTTCATTTAATTTCATATTTAATTATTTATTTGTTAGTTGTTCCAGTTCATTTTCATATGTTTATTTGACTTATACAATTTCTTTCAAAGTTGAATAATTTTCAAATATAGTCCTACTGAGCCTTTCGCTCACATTTTATCTGTTTTAAAATCTTAACCCTAGGTGGATATCAGCATAGGTTTGGAGAAGAGTCCGCCGACCGGACTTACGATCAGTAGAAGTATTTGGTAGGTTAATTTATTATTCAAGGCATGTAAAACTTTAACTTTTCTTTATTCCTGGACTGTGGTTGTATCATAACATTGTCAGTACTATATGTGTGTGCACAATATGTGGGCTAGTGGGACTCATACGCGTTCCACCCCATACTTAATTATTTTAATATTATTTCTATTTGTTTAATTATTATAATGAATCGCTTTATTTCTTTAACTTATTTATTCAAACGATTTTAAAATTATCACCTTTTAATTTATAAATTTCCTTCTAAAACCTTATTTTTAACTAAATCTTTACTTAATTCATTTAAATAAACCACCACGTCACCTCCCGTACTCCGGGGCGTGACACTTATACCTTGTATTTTAGGTTTATTTAAATATTAGATTTTTGTTTTTTGATATCATTGAATATATACCTTTAAATTAGATTCAATATATAAATCTATACTTTACATCAATCAATAGTTGATTTTTACATTTAAATTGACAAAATTATCCCAAAAAAATAAAAAAAATTTAAAACTTTCAAAAAATAAGAAGAAAATAAAACAAAGACACACAAAATACATTTTTTTGGGATACTTTATATATTTTTCAAGTCAAAAACCTTATGATATGGTTTTTTTTTTTTTTTTTTTTAAGATTTTCAAATTTTTTTATTTTTTATTTTGAAGGTATTTTGAAAAATTTTTTATGTCAAAGTTGAAGATTGATCAGGATAAGGTATGAATTTGTGTATAAAATCTAATATGAAATTATATATTCGATGAGATCAAAAAGCAAAGGTATAGTTTTTAAATTAATCTAAAATAAATTATATAAAAAAATAAATATCCCATTTAAAAAAAAGTCCAAGAAAAACTAACTTTTTTTTTCTATTTTTTTACAGAAAAATGTGTTTTCGAGATTGGAGCCTCTTATTAAAATGTGGTTTTTAAGAAAGTTATGTTGAAAATGTTTTTATTTTGAAAAATAAAATTTTTTTGAGAATTGTGCTAGTGTGTTTTTAAAATTTTTGCCTTAAAAAGAGTGCAAAAACATTTTTAAAAATTTTGAAAACATAACTAAATGCCCCCATTATTTTCAACATAACTTTTCAAAAATAAAAGAATAAATTGAAAAAAAAATAAAACTAAAACGTAAAACTGTGCAGTACAAGTTCAAAAACCATGCTGAGAGTGGTTTAACAATATGCCTATGTCCACTATCACTGAGCAAAGCTTGACTCGACCTCTTTCATTATTAAGATTGTCTTTCCGGCACGATCGCTCTTAAATACAATCAATTACTTTTCTACTTGAGGTTCACCACGACCTTTTACAAACCGCCAATTTTCAACAAAGATTGGCTAACTAAACACCCCACAAATTTGACAAGGTTTTGGAAACCTAAAACGCTCAGATTATAATGATTGAAAAGAGTTTAAGCACTCGCTCACAGCTCCTGGAAATGGATTGAACTCAATATGAAAACTCTAGGAGATGTATAAGCGCACAACGAAAGATTTTTAACAAGTTTGGCTCAAGAATTGATTAAAAGGCTAGTTGAACGCTTAGAGATGATTCAAGGTTGATTCTAGGTGTTCTTGATTTCTCATGAGGTCATATTCAAGGTAATTTATAGGGAAAACTTGAAACTATCCGTTTATAGTTGTTTAAGGAATACTTACAATGGTTAGAAAACTAGCCGTTAGGAAACTCGTTTGATCGCCATATACATGGCTCAGTTGACCGAGCTATTGCACAAGCTAGCTCAAATTTTGGCTAGGCGGTCGATCGCCATACACGTGAAGTGATCGACCGCACCTTTGCAACTAGCCCAAGGCGCCAAAAACTTTGTTTAAATTTCTTTTATAATCCATTTTGTTTCAAAACAATTATAAACTATTGAAAGTCTTTAAACTAAATAAAATCAAACAAAAATATTTTAGAACAATTTTTGCAAGACTTTAAATGTATTTCTAATTCATTTAAAAATATTTTTCATAATCTAAGACAAAAAAGAAAACGGTTAAAAATCAACTCAAGAACTAAATTAATTTTAAGGAAAATTAAACTTTGAGCCAATTAAACTTAATAAAAATTTTCGTGCATGCTCAAGCATCGTACAACCTATTCTCCATGCTTGTTGATATTCTTCTTTATTCTTAAAGCTCTTAGTATTAAAATCCGTCTTCGCATTAATTACTTCGAAGTTTTGATGAATTTCTTCCAAATATCTTAAGATGCTAAATAAAGTATTTTTTTTTAAAATAGCACTATATACTCAAGATAAATCATTAGTGATTAAGTAATAAATTGTTTGTTGTCATCAAAAGAAAAATAAATATATTATTTGAAACCTTGAGGCCAACAAAGCTCCACATGTAAGAGTGTAGAGTAAAAATAGGCTATAGTATAAAGCTTTTACATGCAATAGTATTTTGAACCAATTGGTTTAAATTAATTAGTTTATACTGATGCTCATAAATTGGTTCAAACTAATTGGTTTATATCGATGCTCACAAATTAAATTATTGACTCTATGTTGTACACCCGGTAGAAACTTTTTAAGGGCTATTATACATCTATGCTAGCTTTTAATAGTGAGAAAATTATTGATGCAATACAAATATAGGCTCCTTTTTTCCATTAGCATTAAGGTATTATATCACTCATTTTAGTTGTATATAATTATAGCCCGACCCATTGTTGATGCCACCCCCACGGGCCTATCGCCCCCTTCATGATTGTTGGCCTCGACGGCATGGGAAGTGACGCCTTCAATAGTAATGCCACATTGAAGCTCTCCATCATGACTTGTCGTTTTCCTATGCAGAACCTGATGAACCTGATGTAGTATGATGTCGTGCCTTTGTAAAACAATGGTAACGCCAGAGCATTCCATGAGAGACCGTCACTAATATTCCAGTTCTTGTCATCAAGGAAAGAATAGCCTCGAAAGTAGGGCAAGATCTAATGTGACCTAAAATAATGACCTTTTAAACGAACATGAATTAAATGCCTAGGAGGACAAGTTGGAGATCTAGACGTGCACTGAGGAGGGGAGATCACTTACTTCCATCCGTTTCCCCTAGGATTATGCATATACCTCTCTCGGACAAGATCAAGCCACCCTAGATGATTGCTTATGAAGGGCTTATTGATTCAAACGACCACATCTAAATCTATGAGTCATACATGGAACTGTTGGAAAAATAATACGCAGCTGAATTTTAAAAATTTTAAAACAGAGTATTTTCCAAAACATGAGTTTGACATGCTATATTTATAAATTAACCTAATCTTACTAACCTCTTACTCGTTGAAAAGCTCCCAAAAACAGTGTAGAGAAGTAACGTTCCAGAAGAGCCTCAACCAACTGGTCTTCTTTGCTATTCTCTATCCACGATCGGAGTGAGTGTGGGCTCACACGTACAGCTCTTCCTCAAGGTGACTCTCCTTCCAATCAATTGAGAGAACCCAAAGCTAGTGTTTGTGATTTGTGAACAAGAGCTCTCAGGGAGTTTCAGATTCTCACCACTAGAGTATCACTCTTAATCTCTCTATTGATCTGTCAATTTCTTTCTTTCTTTCTTGAATAACTCATTAAACTCACTCCCTATTTATAGAGGTTGGGTCTAGGGTCATTCCTTATCAGATAAGGTCTCAAAAATTCGAAACAGAACCAAATTCGGGTCTATATCGGATAAGATACGCGTAAAAACGCGTGAAAACGCGCGATTTTTAATTCGCGCATAGGCAGGCCGAACTTTTTCATAGGCAGGCCAAACTTGCCT
>CAMOHE010053354.1:0-18067 GCA_946598075.1 Artocarpus hirsutus | reverse complement strand
AGGTTGTTGGCTCAATTAATCCTTGTTGTTGTAGCTCTTGACATTCTTATGAAGCCATTTTTTGATGTTCAAGGCTCATTTGTAGGTGGCTAGCTTTTGTAGGATTGATGCCTTCGTTAGACAAAAAATTCTTCTCTTGTCCAAAGGGGATTGGAGCATTTTTTCAAGAACTTTGAATGTGATGTAGCACACGATTTGTGGATTAACCTTTCCTTGAGTTGTTGGAATGGATTTGTTAACAACTGAAAGAAATTGGGAATTGGTTCCTATGCTGTGAAGTATTCTTTGTATCCCAACCCATCTGGTAGAATTCTTAATCCTTTCTTTTTAGTGTAAAGATCAAATCCAATGATTAGATCTTTTCCTGGTAGTTTTGATCCGATAACTTGGTGGATTATTGAGCACCCAGGGAAGAACTAGAGCTTTATTGGCTTACTGATGAGCTCTGTGCTGAAGATACTATTGTTGGCAGCATGTAAATACTGCTTCTTCTTTTTTCAATATTTTGATGGTAGAATATCAGTATTCATAAGAGTATACGAAGCACCTGTATCAAAGAAATCTGCTACTTTGATTGGCTTTGCATACTTGGATGGAATAACATGAATCTTGATTACTAGTATTGGCTGAGCTAGGTTGATAGCATCCATGTTGTAGCAACCTTTTGATTCTTCTGAGCTCACTTTATCCACTTGTTGGAATGCACATAGAGATTCAGGAGTGGCTACATTATCTAGTGAAAATAGAGACTCCACATCGTTGTCTGAGAGTGAAATTCTTGTGGTATCTTTAATATAGGAGATCAATTTTGCTGTTTTTTCCTATAAGGCATTGTTTAGCAAAATGACCCTTTTCATCGCACTTGTAGCATCTATTGGAAGTTTTTAAAAATTTCTTTTTCTTTATAAGGAACTTGATAGGACCCGTCCTTTTCTTGTACTTCTTCCATCTGGACCTTTGCTCTGAGGAGTGCTTCTTGAAGAAGTGTTTCTTGAATCTTTTTGTCTTGTGTAAGCAAGAACAATTGGAGCTATTCGGGCATTTGATCATAAGATCTTTCTTGTTGCATACCTGGTTTAGTTGTTTTGACTACTTCGAGTATTCTTGTACGAACTTGTTTTGGAAGCACATTTTTTCTAGGGCTCTTATGATTAACTGGTAAAGTTCTCCAAGAGTTGTTGTTTGTAGCTCTTTTCCTGCTTGTGTTAGGAGTCTTACTGTTTCTTCTCCTAATGGATCTAGGATGGAGGATAAGAATGCTTGCTTCAGGTTTGGGTCATTAACTCCACCAATCTGATAGAACTTCTAGGTCACCTTTCTGAAGTGTTTTTCTAGATCCTTTTTGTCCATCAAACAACATTTAATTTTGAAGAATTCTTTTCTAAGCCTTTATGTGGTTTGATTGTCTTGTCCACAGAACTCTGTGTAGATAAAGCTAAGGCTGTTTCGACGTTATCCATCTAGAGAAACTGGATCTGCCTGTATTCTCCTAGGCTTTTCCACCATTCTTGAAGAATACCTATGAACCTGGATGCAAAACCCAATAAGACTGCTCAGGTTTGCATTTTGGGCTTTTGTGCTTCTAGTAAGAGCCATGCTTTGAATTCTTGGAATCTAACATGCCACTGGTGGGGAGGAATATCATCAAGGGTAAGGGTGTGAAATTTGGAGGACTTGTTTATTGGATTGTCTTCTTGAGATGGCTTTTCTTGTTCTCCTTCTTCTTCTTCTTTGTATAGTTGTGCTTGTGTGGTACTTGATTGTCCATCCTCTTCAGTTCTAGTTGGTTGTGGCATAAAATGGAGAAGAGTCTCTTCATCACTTGATTCTTCTTCTGATGTTAGCTCTTCTAATGTCCATTCTATGGATGTTTGTGCACCACTTTCTTCAGAGTCTTCTTCCCTAATTGTTAGTTGGGGAAGACTATTGAGGCATTGTTCTTGTAAAATTTGAGATAGAGGGTTGTTAGTCTTTTGGACCATAAGCTAGTCTTTAGACTTTTCTTTTCGTTGTGGATTAGTTTCAACTTCAACTACTGCCTTGGCTTTAGCTTTCGCGTTTCTTCTTTTTATTTTATCCTCTTCATCTAATATCTTCTTAAGATGGAGGATAGATGTTGGTCCTGGAGTAGATTGAATTAATGGTTTCGGTTCTTTTGCCATGGTTGTGAACATCCAGGGTGTAGCCTCTAATGATGCTGCCTGCTTTGATTGTTCTTGGACTTGCTGCTTCAAGGCTGTATACTGGTTTTTATGGCTTTTCATCTCCTCTTCTTTTGCTAAGAAAATCTGCATCGGCATTGTATTTGTCTTGATGAGAGTCATTAGTTCTTCATGAGTTTGTTGAATCTTTGCTGATAACTTAGCAATGATAGAGTCTTCAGTCTATTGAATATTGGTTGCCGCCTATGCCATTTAGGCTTTGATCTTTATTAAATTTTGTTCTGAAAAATAATATTCTCAGGCTACCAATTTAGAGTTGCTTAGGCAGGAGAAACCTTTTTATTGAACCATCAGCTTCTCTGACAGTCGGATTTGGGACCTTTGGCTGGCGAAAGAAGGTTCCTTCCTGATTTTGAAAACTTTTTATAGGAGGGAGGTCTCTATCACAGTCTGTAGGACTCATCATACAAACTTGTGGAATAGTTTGAGGATTGAGGAAGTGTTTTTCATGGTCATGCATCCATTTTTGGCTTTGCTTATAACATGGCAACATTTGTGAAGTTGGGGGAGATGGTGGATTTGGTGGAGGATTTTGGGGAGGATCATCCCATCTTGAAGGACTTGCAAGTGGGTTGACCAAAATGTTCTAGGGCCAAATACTTGACTATATAGTTGAACTTGCCTAAGGGTTGGCCAAGTAGTCCAACTCCTTTGTCCTTTCTTGTAAGGCGCTGTTTTTGTCTACGACTTGAGCTTTGTCTCTTGCTCTTTTGGAAATCTTCTTCCTCGTCTTCCTTCATACATTCTAGACAGTTGTATGCATCCCAGTAGCAATGTCCTGTGGATGACTTGAAGGCATAATTCGGATTGCCTTGGCCATCAAAGGATATTATCTCTGCTGCTATAGGTGGGGTAACACAAATCATCATGTACTGGGTAGTGAAACAGTTAGGGGACGAAACCTCCTTTCTGTCAAACGTTATTTGAGTGTTGCCATCTTGCATTTTCTCATACTTTGGTTCCTTTATCTAGATAATGGGCTACGGCTGATGCATCTTCTAAACCAAGACAACAATTGAGTACTTATGCGTTGCATGTGAAACAAGACAACAATGTTCGACATGACAATTTTAAATGTAACTAAACCAACCACCTCAGTTTGTCTTCACAACGCGTGGATAGAAGGGAGGACCTAGTACTTAGACCAAAGACCTGTTTGAATTTTTTTTTAGAGGCTGTTTTGAGCTTCTATAACCACCTAAAACAGTTTAAAATGCTTAGTAAAATATGATTTTATAGAGTTGCTTCTAAAAACTACTGTCTAATAGAAAAAGTTGAAAAGCATGTCAATTATTGCTTTTTCTCATCAACTTTTGTGTTATAATTTAAAATATCTAAATTAATCTTAATAATAATATATAATTTTCAATGCATCTATTTTTCTATAACAAATTAAAATAACATCAATACAAAAAGTTTAAAATTACATTATAAGGTAACTTTTTAATGTCATTGTGTTTTTTAAGTAATTTTTTACATGAGCATATAGTTTATCTTGTTTAATTCAATTATTTATTTTTTAAATATATTAAATAATAAAAATAAAATTATATTTTTTTAGCATTTAATTTACAAATATAACATATGTCAAGTAAAATTAAAAACTAAGATTATAAACATGCTTAGTAATGTATGTCTATTTTCGTTATTATACATTTCCACGGTGATTTTATATATAGTTTACTAAACGCCTGTAATTATACTTTTGGTATTCATAGTAGCTTGAAAAATAATTTACCAAATGCGTATATACTTATGGTTCACATCATAACATAACAAAGCAATAACATAATACAACCACACCAAACTAGCCCCAAATAAGAGATTAAAATTGTAATGTTTCAAAAATTAATTAAGCAAAATTAGTGTGTGCAATAATAATTAGTGCGCCAATTAAAATTTATTTACTAATTAATCACATTTAAAAATTTGTTTTATTTTATTTCATATTTCTACCACTTAATATTTTTATTTAAATTAAATTTCTAGTAATTTATTTTACTATTTTAATTATTTTACCATTTTATTTAAATTACACCATTTATTCACAGCCTTTCCTATTTATTTCTAAAAACCCCCAAGTTTTGCCAAATTGCAAAATAGCCTCTCAACACCCTTGCTCAGAATTCACTTGAACTCTTAGAATAGGTTTTGCTACTTCCTAATTCTGGTGGAGAAGACACCACTCCAAAGTTCTAATTAAAAGGCCAGCACCAATGCAAAAATTTTCCCAACTCTCCCTCTCTTCCTTCCTCTCATGCTACCCTCTCTATTTTTCTCTTCCTGACCATTTCAAAACTCATATTAAAAAAAAGCAACTCTTTTGTCAAGTTTTGATAGAGGAGACATTACAAATTCAAGCTCCGAATAAGCTATAATATAAGGTTAGAACAACTAAAATAATTTACCTTTCTTTTATAAATTTTTATCTTTGATTTTGTATTCATATCAGTGTTTCAAGACCTGGATATGGCATGCTTATGATCAGTTCATATACTTGAGATTTTAAAGTCAAACTTGGGTTGCATGTTAAGAATTTGAACATGAATTTGTATTATCTGTAACACCTGAGCATTTTTACTACATTAAAAATGCAATAACTTAAAGATTATGTTAAGACAAAAGTATAGTTTAAGAAAAATACTCTACAATAATATGAAAAATTATACAATATTAAAATAATACAGTGTAAGAAAGTACATTGATAAAGTTATGTAGTACAAAAATTACACTACAAAAGTAATGTAGTGTAGGAATTCGACTATTTAAGGTTAAGCAGTACATAAATTAGACTATTTAAGTTAAAATAGTATAAGAATAATACTATTTGTAGAATATGGATGAATGAGGAATGCTAAAGCAGCATAGAAAATAAACCGATAGTATAAAAAATATGTCAGTATAAATTTAGACTGTACAAAGTTAGATAATATTAGAATTTTATTATATGATGGATGAAAATAAGTATGGAAGTTTGTGGGACCCTATGAATTATATGGAAAATAATATCGGTAGTATAGAAAAAATACAGAGTTAGTATAAATTTAGATTATGTAGAAAAAAGGGGACAATTCGAAGAATTTGATTGGACTACAATATCTCCTAATGTGGTCCAATCTCTAAGAGCCACATTAGGGCTAATCATCATTAAGTGGTGACTCACCACTTTAACTCAAATGAAAATAAGCTTAGTTAAAAGCTTAAATGAGCCAAATTTTCTTTATTTTTTTCCTCCATCTCCCACGGCAGCCATAGGTGGCTTCCTTCAAAAATTTTTCAAGCTTAAATGTTGGCAAGTTTGCCCCACTTAAGTTTCCAGAATTGAAGTTCAAGAGGTTTCATCAATTTTTAAGTTAAAATCCAAACTTTTCTTATGGTGAACAAGGGTTTTGTTCAAGTTTTGATGGAGATTTTTTATGATGAGATATGGGTTTGATGTCAAGGAAATTCGGAAGCTCTCAAGTGCTAGAAAGTGAGGCCAACCACTTTGCATGGATTAGGTAAAATCATAGCCTTTTTAATTAAGCTAAAGTTTATGCTTCAATATGCATATGGAGTGTTTGATGAAATGTTTTGGTCTATGGCATGATTGGTTTATACTTTATTTTGATGGTGGTGATGAAAGAAAGAAAGAAAGAAAGAAAGAAAGAAAGGGTTTTGGTTAAATTCTAAAAGGGACTAAAACGCAAAGAAAAGTGTATTCTTGACAAATTTGAAAATCAACTAAAAAGTCCCCCTAAAAGTTGAAATTTTAAGAAAGTTAAAACATGAAAGTTGTAGAATGCATCAAAACTATTAGCATATCGTGGATAGTTTTTCAAAGTTCTGCTCGGTTTAGGAGTTATGAATTTTACAAAATTTTGGGCACAAAATTTCAAGAAATAAAAATGTTATGAAAAGTTTAGAATTCGAGCAAGGAGCTTTTGTAAGTTTTGTTTGTTGCAAAAAACTAAACGTTATGGTATAAATTGGTAGCTTTTGGTCTTGGAGACAAAAATGTAAATATTTTTGTGTCTCGGGTCAAAACCATATAATTGTGTGAAACTAGGTTTTCACCAAGAAATGTTGAGTTCTTATATTGCTGTAGGCTATAAGTAATTATAGATGCTAAGTTTTAAAGGATTCAAAGTTTAGCTAAGGAAAGAATGAAAGAAAAACGTTAAAAGCAAAATTGTCATTTTACGAAAAAGGCCAAAACAGACTCGAAACGCCATATGTCGAAAAATGTTCTTTAGCTGAAATTTTTTTGTAAGATGTAAGAAATGAGAAGGAAAAGTTAAACAAAAAGTTTAATAAGTTACGAAGACGAAAAACCCGATAAGGGTAAAAACGTCATTTTTAAGAAAACGGTTAAAGTAGAGTCAAACACTCCAAACTAGCAAAATGCTCTTAGATAGAAAATGTCCTATATTTTATTAGGTAACAAAACTACCAGTGAGATGGGAAGTTTAACTAAGGTCACTTAAGAACAAAAGTAACCCGGTAGGTTACAAAGTCAAGTAAAGAAAGAAACGTAACCCAGTGGGTTACAAGGTTAATGGGAAAGGTGACCCCGATGGGTTGCAAAGTTAAATGAAAGAAGGGTAAACTTATAGGGTACCGAGTTAAGTAAAAAAGAATGAGTGTTTAATGTTTAAGTTATGTTATTAATCAAGTAGATTGATAATATGAAAAGTTAATTAATAAGTCGGTTGTCGTTTGATCAGGACACAAAAGCCTACGAATGAAAGGAAAAGGAACAAAGTAAGGAACGCTAAAGCTTAGTCCAAGTAAGTTGAAATCTTACCTACAACATGAAGTAAATGATTTTTAAATATTTATATATATATATTTATAAATGAGTTTGCTATTTTTATGCAAGTTGCTTTTAAAGTATGTTTGCATTCGTTATGCAGAAGGTTTTAAAGTTCAAAAGAAGATTTGTAATGAATTTGCAATTGCTATGTTTAAAGTGTATTTGCTTTTAATATGGATAACATTTTTAAAAGTTCAAGGTATAATTTTCAATGTATTAAATGTATGTTTGCATGTGTTATGCTTATGATTTAGAGTTTAAGTTATGATATGTAACATGTCTGCATTTTCCAAACTAAATGTTTAGAATGCAAAGTTATAGCACTATAAAGTGTAAGCAATTGTTATGCTCACCAAGTTAAAAAAAAAGATAAGAGTAAAGATAATAAAAAGAAAGTATCATACCAGCCTCCTTGTTGTGAGGTACTGAAAGTAAAGTTAAAGTTGTGACCTTATAGATATGAGGTATACAAGTAAAGTTAAAGTTTGACCTTTTAGATGTGAGGTACATAACCTTGGTGTTCGATGGTCTTAAGTCTTTCGCAAGGGAAGCATCAGTTTATGATCTCATGATTAATGATGTTGGTACGAGCACTAAAGTAAGATAAGAAAAGTTAAGGAACAAAGATAAAAGTTAAAGTAAGGAATGAATGTTCATAAGATATTTATAAATGAATGATCATAAATGAGCATAAATGGAATCATGCATATTGATTATGCTCATACTGCTTGTCATGAAATGTTTGTGTTATATTTATGAAAAGCATTCTGAAGACTGTTTTATGTTAAATGTTTATGAAAAACATTTTTTTTTATATTTTCAAGAAAAGGTTTATGAAAGACACTTTAGGGAAAACATTACAAAAAGATGTTTTATGAGGAACGTTTATGAAAAAAATGTTTCAAACATGCTTTATGAAAAATGTTTATGCAAAACGTTTCAAAAATGTTTTATAAAAAACGTTTATGAAAAATGGTTTTAGAAATGTTTATGAAAAAAGTTTTAAGAGAAAGGTTTTTATGACAGAAGTTTTTAAAGCATGTTTAAATAATTTGTGAGATTATGTTTGAATTTACTATGCAAAAGCTTATTAAAAGTTTTTTCATGCTGTAGGTAGTCCTACAGGTAACCAGGAGGACTTGTTTGGGGAGCTTGGTGTTGCGGAAGACAGATGCGAAGATTTGGGTATGGATACCACTACGGTATGCTTCTGCTAATCAAAAGAAATGTTTTTCACTATTTGATATGCTGTTTTCAAAGTTTTAAGATAATTAGAGTTTTAAGATATGTTTTTAAAGTTTAAGTCATATTTTACGAAATGTTTTATATAATTATAATGCTAACTTTAAAGCTATGTTTTAGCAAATGTTTCTTATTAAGTTTTAAGAAACAATTTTTGAATGGTTTTAAGATATGTATTTTACGAAATGTTTTATATAATTATAAAGTGAAGTTTTAAGTTATGATTTTATAAATGTTTCTTATTAAGTTTTAAGAAACGATTTGAAATGGTTTTAAAGGCAAGTGTTGAGCGAGGTCTCAACTTCAATGGCGATAGAGGTCGCAACAGTTTTTAAGTACATTTTAAAGAATGTTTAAAGAAAAAAATTTATTTCAGTATATTTCTTACTAAGTAAGTAAGATTAATGTTTAAGAAACAATATTTAAGGAAGTTAAGTGATTGTCCGAAAAGGTAGGTCGTCACATTATCTATGTCTGCGCATGTTGAAAAATCATTTTAATGTTTATATAAACATGTTTTGGTTTCTAAATCCGATGCGATTCGGGTTTAGACTTGTTGTTATGATACTATGTGACGCCGCTAAGCTAGTAGGTCATTTATTAATTTAGTCGTATATGACCAACTTAGAAACCATTACTTCTCATAATTTTTTTAAAATAAATTAAATATTGAATCGAATAACTATACTCAATGGAATTATCAAAATCACAATTATTATACAAAATCTAAAGTAACCTAAATGCTAAAACATCAAAAGCATAATAGCCTAATTATGGGACTATAACTTCATTTGTTTTATGGAACTTTACATACCTTACTCAATCAACTTTTGTTCACGCCTAATAAATAACTTGACTAACCTGCATTACAAGAAACTAAAATGAGCTAAATGCCTAGTAAGTAGAAATTATATAATTTAATGTAGTGGCATCATGTATTGGCTTGTAAAATTTTATATCATACCTACTATGTCATAAAAACGTTTAATGTGCGCATAGTTATATACACCATGAGTTGCCCGCCTAAGCCTATTATAAGCATGTTTGTATAGTAACGAACCTTCACTGAGCAATAGTACCTCAGGCTAGCCCATGAGAAACTATAGTCTCTCGATCCTAGAAACTAGAAAGAGGTCCAAAATATTGGTTCTAAGCTCTCTCATGAACCCACTTGAGTCCTATGCTATCTCATGGAACATAATTAAGATTACTTACAAGCTAACTACATAGCGCACATACAAATAACCTCTTTCTCATAGTATGATGATTTTCTTTAGAAAACTATTACATGTGCCTTTATGCCATGAATACAAGTGATATAGTAAGCCATATATGTTACGTTAACAATCTTATGATGAAAAGCCCCCTTACAGACGTCATAGATATCGTTTTATTCATTCCTGTTTTTATTACTTTTTAAAATTAACCATTTAAATAAGGTAAAGTTTATTAAACTTATCCTAGGATCCATACACACATTTTTTTTAAAAATAAATTTCAATGTTTCAAAAACTTCTTATATTTATTTAAATAGTTTATCAATACCAAATTAACGTGGACATAATATAAATAGAGTTTAAAATTATTACTTAATTCTGTCGGTAGGCCAATCTCTAAACACCAATAGGCCGAACATGACTGGTAGTCTGAACTTCAACTACCGATAGGTCGACTGAGGCCTTGAAAAATTAGAGTTTTAAAAATACTAGGATCGGCAAGGCAAGACAGGGTTATCGATAGGCCGATCATTGCATCGGCAGTCCGACCAATAATGGTCAGCAAGCCGATCTACTGTCAAAACCAAAAATAAATTAAAACAAGTCCCAATATCTCAAAGTGTGGAAAATAAACATACATATAAAATAAACATAGTTCATAAATTTAAAACTTCTTTCTTGGCATCTTCCATTTTCAACCCATCGTGCATAGCTCACATGCCTTTCCTTGCCTTCCACCTAATCCATGATCTTTTTACCTCTATCTGCAACATGATGTAAAATTGAGTAAGCAAAAGCTTAGTAAGTACATTTTTATCTCACATCGTAAAACATATTATGAAAACATCATAACCATAATCATCATCACTATCTTTATAAAAGTGCACTGGGCACGGTTTCATATAGAACATATTTTTCGTTAACATTAACCATATTAAAAAAAAAACCTCATTTATTTTATCTTTAGGGGCCCAAGTGTTGCACCATTATCGTCATTGTAGGTGCACCGTCATGAGAGAAAAGGGGTAGTTAATCCCAAACCAAACACGACATCATGAACATAAACATATCATTACTTTGGGTGTGCAACACCTTTTTCTTAGGTGATACATGTATACTTATTTATACTTTCATAGTTTGAAATATGTCATCATTTAATATGCATAACTTTTGATAAATCTAACTTTCATAATAGAACATTAATAACACCATCAAAGATTCATCATAGAAATCATCATAAAACCATCATAGATTTTCAAACTTTTGTAAACTTCATCATGTTGCAGGTGAGAATATACTTACCTATTTAGCTTACTTAACCTTAATTGTAGGTGACATTGCCACGGTCTTGATGTGCTCGTCTCTTGGAAATGTTCATGTCGACCATTCATTTACACAATAAATTAACATTCATCTCCATGATATCATTCAATACCATACAACATACTCATACATGCTTGTCTTAAAAACATTAATTCAAAACACATTTTATCAATCAAAATAAAACATTTTAGCAAAATTGCCTATACACATGCTGTCTGACCCTTATGAATTCACAACCTAATATCTCATAATTAACACACAATTCAAGCTCCAAGCTTGGTAAGGACAAACTTAACACATAAACATATTACCATGATTTTTAGTTGGCCATAAAAATTCCATTTAATATTTAAAATAAGTCACAAAATTCATGACACAAAATCTGCTAGCAATAGTTAGGCAGTGAACGACTCTAAACTCAGGTCTATTTATCATATTTTGATGCAATAGAAAAATCTACAAAAATTAACATATATAATAGACACATAGAACTATAACATATCCAAAAATTGGCTTAAAAAAAATCGGAGTAGGTCAAAATACACAATTGAAATAGATAGTAAAACTGATTTTACAGACATGGGCAGCGAACACCTTTCAAACTAGCATTTAAGAAAAATATTACGAAAATAATTTTGACCTCAAAATTTTTGTGACAACCTATATCATAATAAACCCTGCTATAAAAATTCCCATGACCAAACAAAATCATTTAGGCACAATAAAAAGTTAGAGAAACAAGAGGTCCAAAGTTTACAAGTTCATAGCCATAAAAACCTAGTTAGAAGAAAGTTTAATAACTCACAACATACACATGATATTACGACGAAATTTTCCAGTTCACAACCTAATATAACCATGAACATTTTTCCAAATTTCGTAAAAATCAAAGCACATTTTCCCCTTAAACAAAAACCACATTTTTGTGCAACATAACCAATAAGCAACAATTCATTATAAGGTGCAGAGCATGAAAATTTAATATCTTAGCCTACACAACACGAAATGGCACGAAATTTGGAGAAACATCACATAGAATAAACATGAAAATCATATTAAAATTTCAGAGTAAACAGAGATTTGTAGACAAAGTTATAGGGGTTGGAACGTAGAGAAAATACAACATTACTGATCAGCATTAATTAGCAATGAGTGGTAGAGAGAAGAAAATTCATATCTCAGCGTAGAAAATTCCAATTGAGGTGAAATTTTGACGGTTAGCACATAACACATACATGAATAACGTATTAAAATTTTAGAGCAAGCGGAAATTTGTAGACAAAGATATAGCAAGCGGATTACAAGGTGATCAAAATTTCAGAATTACTGAGAAGAGTCTTTTAGCTCAAAACAATTTCTTCTCAAGCTTCCTTCGAATTCGTACAAAGAAAACTCAATATTTCTTTCAATTATTTGCAGGAGAATTGAGGGAGAGAGAACGGAGAAGATGTCTGAGAGAAATTTTAGAGAGAGAGTGTGTGAGAATTTTTACATGAATGAAAAAATGATGGAGGAGGTCAACTATCTCTGTTAAATCATGATTCTTTTTATGTGAATTTTTTTTTGGAGTGATTCGTGGGATTGAAGGGAATTAGGGAAAGATTATAATGATTTGGTCCACTTATCAAATTTTAATTCTCAAAATAGGAAACCTTTTAAAATAATTCAATCATCTATAAAAGTCAAATAATTCCATCACATAAAATAAGGAAATTGGCCAAAATTAAGCTAATCATTCACAATTGATCATCCAATCAAAATTAATCTTCCATGCCACAATTTTGGCGATTACTTGTTAATTACCCGTCAGCTGAATTTGGCCTGTCAATGGTGTACTTCGGCCTACCGATGGAATCCATCGGCCTGCCATTTTGTGAGGGATAATTCAGCCTGTCGAACTTGGTGGGTCGGCCTACCGAACCGTCGTATACATTAAAATATAACAACACATTAATTTTATTCCAAAAATTATTATCAAACATACAACATAAATGACATGAACATCTTGAGCACACCAATTCTACATGACTGTCACCTGTCATAATACTTAAAAAAAAAAAAGTTTGTACCATAAAATCATATTAGAAAATGTATAATGTTGTTTAAATATCTATCATAAATCATTACGTAAAAATTGGCAAGTGTTACATATGATGCAGTTAAAATGAATTTATACTTATCTTGTGTCGAAACAAATAGTACATAGTGGAAGGCGTCAGTGTCCTCGTTGAGCTGAATATGCTAGTAAGCCTTTATTAACAATTATAGCCTGATGTGACTATAGACACTTAACACCTTCATTACATGAATTACGTGAATTCTAAGATACACATAAATGGCTCTGTACATCAAGTTGTCTGTACGCTCACACAGCAAGACAACAAAATATTTTAAATTATCGTATTGCATACACAGGTATATACATAGGAACAATGGTGGTGTCAAACTTAATAACATACACGAACTTATATGCCAGTGTAAAAAAAAAATGATAAAAACAACAACAACAATAATATTAATTTAGTCGTTACAAATTTGTGTCAATTAACTTTTTCCACATATAACAAAGTCAACTCATATATGCATCATGTGATGGTATTACTTTACTAATTGATAAACATGTACTGTTCATCAATAAATAAGCAAAACCTTGTAGGCATATATATATGTGTGTGTGTGTGTGTGTGTGTGTGTATTATAAACTAGGGAAGATAAAAAAGCTAGCATCAATAACAAAAGTTCAAGTAGTTTAATTGAAATTGTAGATGTCTTATCCTCCGTCGAGTAAAGAAAATATTGCTACCTATCGGAAATTTAACATCCATATAATACGCAGTACAAATAATACGAATAAGGCAACATATAAAAGAAACCAATTTCCAAGTGACTTATCTTAACCAATATAAGATACTAAGGCTTCAAGTTTCAATTCTATACGTATATCTTTTTCACACATACATATACATGTGTATGTATATAGAGGACATCAAAAGAACTTGTAGACCTTGGATATAAAGGAAAAACCATTATAGGACACATCAGTGAGCATATATATATAATTATATATATGTATAAGAGATACAAAAAGTAAATTCTATTATTTATATATATATACATATATATATATATATATATATATATATGCATAAGAAGACTCATCCTGAATTCTTGTAAAATGAAGTAAAATGGAGTTTGTTAGTCTTGGTGGAGTTCTAACATAGAACCAAGCTTTAGCTAGAATTAGGAGATGAGAGTTTAGCAAGGATGAGTGGGAAGAGAGTTGTCATACGATGGTAAAGTGAATTCAAATTCCCACGCATATATAAATGAAAGCCAGTTGAAAAACCAACCTAAACTTCAGTAATTATCCTCACTGTCATTTTCCTTTTTTTAAATGTATAAAGATATCTGAAATGATAAAGATTATTGATATTATAAACTAACCAATGAAACTTTTAATAATATTGCATAATAAAAGCAACGGATGGTTAATATTTAACTTGTAAAGTAATTCAATAAAATATTCAAATAATTTGAACCACATAGAAAATATTAAAACTAAAGTAAAATTATAAAAGTTATTTATTCTAGCATCTCGCGCTTCTTTTATAAAGAACCGTGCTTTTACACTGCACCAAATAACTTAAAATTCGAATTAATAAAAATTAGGCATCTTAGTAGTGATTATAGATGCAATGCAAACATGTTATTATTGGCTAAATTTGCATATGAGAATTATGGGCATCACATACTTTTTCTTATTTTAAACAAAAGTGAGTTTTTAATGATCAAGTAATTCAAGTGGATTAAAAACTTGGAAAAAAATGATTTTATTAGACTTATATAATGTTTTAGAATCCATATTGTATGTTTTAAAATCTAATCTGATTAGAACTGATGAGAGCTTAGATTGAACTCGGGTACTCGAAAACATAGCAAGCTGGAGTGACAGCTTTGTCATGTAGCAATCGACCGACGTCAACATATCTCGATCAACAGGCATGCTACAACGATGTGGCGGTCGACTGCCAGCTCTAAGAATTATTGTTTTAACAGCGCGAGCCCCTCTACACTTGTTTTTATAATTTAAATAGGTCCTTAGCTCTTTTTATATCAGAAACAATGAAAAGTGTATTTAAAACATGTTTGTGTTTGTTCACGTGTGCGAGACATTGTTGTGACCTGTTGCTACCTTAGTGGAGCAAACCTGTTGCTGTGAGGAACAAAGTCGCGAGGAGTGCTTCAAAACTTAAGACATTTGGGGTTGGATTGTTATCTCTTTTTCCCTCACAGCCATGATTTTAAGTTATTTAACCTTGAAAAGGTGTTATTAAAAGTTTTAAGAATTGAGTTTACAAGTTAGATCATTTCAAACGTTTTGAAAATATGAGTTTTAAAGGACATATAACAAACAAAAGATTAATGTCTTGGGATGAGATTTCTCTGAGCGAGACAGCATTTTAAACAATTTTCAAACACTAATTGTAACACCCGCCGATTTTCATGTAACAATTTATGACAAATGTGTAATGGATTACGTAATATTAAGTAATGACATTAAGTGTTTTAGTTATGTTATGTATTATGATTTATAATATAATGGTGCTAACCATTTTATTTTAAATGCTATGACAGGTGATGCTCACGTGAAATTGATGTGTTCAAGTGTTCATGTTATTAATGTTATATGTTTAATCATAGTTTTATGATAATTTAATGTTTTGGATGATTTTGGTATGTTAGGGTAGATCGGCAGGCCGGACCATTTAGTTTGGCAGGCTGAAATAATCCCCTTGGAACGGCAAGCCGATGGTATATCATCGGTAGTGGCACATCGGCAGGCCGATGATAGCGACGAGCAGTCAGCAGAAATTTCACAAAATTTGTGATTGGATAATTGGATAATAATTTTTGATTGATTGGCACATTTATGGAATAATTTACTCATTTTAGGAAAATAAGTGTTTGACTTTGAATTGATTGAATGCATTTGATAAGGTTTCCCATTTTACTAAGGCAAAATATGGTAACTGAGTCAAAATTTTCAACTCTCCCTCAATCCTCCTTAATCCTCTCCACTTCCCCATGAATTGTGTCTTGAAATTAATCAGAAAATTATGATTAATGTGGAGAGTGTAACGTAAACGAATTCATTTTTTTATAACGATTTTTTCTCTCTCTCCCTCTCATGTATTCTCTCACACATTCTCCCTTTCTCTTTCATTTCTCTCTTCATCTTGTTCATCTTTTTTCTTCTCCCTCTCAATTTTCCCCTACTATTATTTGTTAAAAATATTGTAATTTCTTTGGCGTTAATTCAAGGAGTTTTGAAGAGAAATCGTTTTGAGGTAAGAACTCATTTCTCTTCGGTATTTCTGAAATTATATTTCTCTCCTCAATCCGACTGCAATATCTTTGTCTAAGAATTTTGTTTTGCTCTGAATTTTTTTATATGTTATTCATGCATGTGTTATGTGATATTCCTCCAAGTTTCACATTATTCCAATTTTTCTATAAAAAGTTATGAATTTTCTTCTCTCTGTCACACACTGTTGATTTATGCTAAACGATAGTGTTGAATTGTCTCTATGTTCCAACCCTTATATCTTTGCCTACAAATTTCCGTTTGCTCTGAAATTTTAATATAATTTTCATGAATAAGTTATGTGTTGTTGTTCCAAATTTCGTGCCATTTCATATAATGTAGGCTGAGATATTAATTGTTCATGCTCTGTACCTCATAAGAATGTGTTGCTGATAGTTTATGTTGCATAAAAATGTCGTTTTTGTTCATAATGCAAATTAAGGTTATTTTGTACGAAATTTGGTGAATATGTTTATATATATGTTAAGTAAAGGACTGGAAAGTTGGGTGATGATTTGATTAATATTTTATGTGTTATGGAGTTTTTATGGATGCTAGGTATTTAAACTGTTTAAACAGTAAATTTGTTGAACTTTTATTGTGTAATGTTTTTGTATGATTATATGATTTTATATGGTGATAAGAAAAATTGTGAAGTCACTGTATTATATGTGAATATGATGTCATATGAATTTTGAGGTCTAAATAAATTTATTTTAATTGTTTAGGAATAATTATTGCATGTAATTCACTGTCCAAATGGTTTATGGCTATTTTTGTCTCTGCCATCTAATGCACAGTTTGAGCTATATAAAATTTATTTAAAGGTGATTTTTTGATATGTTATAGTTGTCTATCATATCTCTTAATTTTTGTAGATTTTTCTATGGTATAAAAATGTGAAAAAATGGACCTGAGATAAGGATTGTTCACTGTGTTATTGTTGTTGGTAGATTTTGGTATGTAAGATGTATGACTTGTTTTAAATATTAAATGGAATTTTTATGACTAAAGAAAAATCATGTTAATGTGTTTACATGTTAACTTTGTTATTGCAGAATTTGGTACTCAAATTGTGTGTAAAAATAAAGTTATTAAGTTATGAATTTATGTACGTCAAAAATGTAATTGTGTTGATAGTTTTATTGAATGTTTTAAAGTTAATAAAATATGTTATAAATTTATGTTTTAAGAAATGAATGTAAAAATGATGTTATATGAAATGGATGTTATGTTGTGGTGATTACTTCTTTGAAAATAAATGTTAATTGCTATTTTATGAATGTATGACATGAACACAATGTGAAGTGAGCACATCAAGACCGCGGCGTCGTCACCTACAAGTAAGGTTAAGTAAGCTTATTAAGGTAAGTACATTCTCACCTGCAACATGATGAATTATAAAAAGTATGAGTTTATGAAAAGTTTAAAATCTATGTTCATGATGATTTTACATGAAGTATTATTATGGAAGTTTTAAGGTATGAAGGTTTATGCATGTTTTGATGATAACGTTTTTAAAAGCATGAAAGTATAAGTATGTATATGTATCACCTAAATAAGTGTTGCACACCCAATGTTATGATATGTTTTTGATAAGTTATGATGTCATGTTTGGTTTGGGATTAGCTACCTCTCTCCTCTCATGGTGGCGCGCCTATGATGATGTTATGGTGCAACACTTGGGCCCTTAAGATAAAACGAATAAGTTTTAAAATGGTTGATTTAATGCAAGATATGTTCCTTATGAAACTGTGCCTAGTGTACTATTATGATGATGATGATGTTGATGATGTTCATGAAATGTTTTAAGTTGTGAGATTTACAAATGTACTTACTAAGCGTTTGCTTATATAAGTTTACATCATGTTGCAGATAAAGGTAAAAGAACCATGGATTAGGA
>CAMOHE010053352.1:0-14354 GCA_946598075.1 Artocarpus hirsutus | reverse complement strand
CCACGACAGTTTTCACAAAAAACCGTCATGAAAAATTAGCACTCCCACTGGTCTCGTGCGTCAATTATTCTATTACATGACGGTAAAAAACCGTCGTGAAAACTCGATCTTGTTCTACGATAGAAGTTTCCACAACGGTTTTTTAACTGTCGTGAACTTTATAAACGATAAAATAATATGCACATATATATGCATGTCATGTTAAAAATATTAAGAGTGGGCATTTTCTTATATGAGATTATAAAGCACGAACATGTTATAAAAATAAACACATAAAATAAATATTGAATCTTTGACAGGTCTTTTTGGATAATTAAATTATAACCCATAAAAAGAATAAAAATAAAAATTACAAAAAGGGGTCTTCTTGTAATCATTTTTCCCTGCTCCATTTGATGTAGATTTCTTTGAGTATGGGCTGCTGAAAATTACTAATGATCACAAATTGCTAAATATGCCGAGAAATGACAAAGGGTTTCGAAAGAAAACTCCAGCACCTTCATGCGCCAATGAGGGTGCTGTCGTTCTACATTCTAGTTTCGATGGCCGTCATTGTTGGTTCCAAGCCGATGCCCATCGCGCTGTAGGTCGAACACCACCAGCGAGGAATTCTTCTATGCTGAAGTTGCAGATGCGAATCAGGACTTGTTGGACACTAGCGAAGTAAGGCATCCTCATTGGAGCTGCAGCAATGGCCGAGCACCATTTGGTGCTGTAGACCGAACTCGTTGCTAGTGTTTGTGACCGTCGTAAGCCCCTTTCATTCCTTGCAGATCTATCGGTTGCAAGTTGCAAGGCTTAAGGCCGCTTGTCTCCATTCATGGCTAAGAGATGGCTGCTCATGGCTGAGCGCTGTGGATGCTCATGGCCAAGCATTGCAGTGCTTAGAGCTGAGCCACCTGCCATGGACTATAGTCAAACTCCAGTGTTTGAAAAAAATAGTAGATGCAATTTTTTTCCTTCTCGTAAACGTGTTGCACGAGTCGAGTTACATAGATAATGGAGGCAAAGAAGATAATAATAATAATAATAGTTTACAAAAAACCTATACTCCTTTATAGATTTATGATAACTCCATATAACATAATTATTTTACCATATTTTTATGCATAAAATTAGCTTTCTTCTTGAGATTTTTAATTTATTTTAATTTATTTTGTTTTGTTTTAATAAATTTTGGTGTATTTTGTAAATAATTTTAACGTGTTGCAAATATTTTCCTCCCCTTTATTTTTATTTTCCTCAAGTGTGTATTTAATTAGGTAAGAGCTGGGGTAAAATTGTAGTAAAAAAATTTATTTGATTCGAATTTGAAAAAGAAAAGAAAAAAGAAAATCAAATTTTATTTTAGCTTTTAATTGTGGCCGTCTGATGCAGCTCTTGGATGGACTGATTAGGCGCATGCAACCCACACTCTAAGGAGAGGAGAGTAGCAATTTTAAAATCATAAAAGTAATATTTGGTAATTTTATTGGATTCTTGTCTTTTATTTTACAAGTTTAGGTAATCATAAAATTTATTGGATTTTGTTAAAAAGGCCCACTATTGAGACTTGAGCCCACGACCACAAAGCTAACCCTTGCCTAAGAAATTAGGAATTCTAAGCGTGTCCAATGTGATCCTCCTGGTCTGTGAATCCGATTAATTCAGCATTATTTAGCTTGAAAATTTCATTAAAAATTAAAAAATTAAAAAAACCAAAAAATAAAAAAATGTTTTTGAAAATTCATCAATATTTTGTTGCAAGTTTTCCTCAAAAACACTTGGAACCATTTTATAGTGCATCACAGATATATAAAGACTTGCTAGATAAGTACCCTCCCTCCCTATAGTCCTTTTAGGGAATATCTGTTAGAAGTTTTCATTGATAGGCTAAGTCCTAAAACAAGAAATTGGGTAGAAAGAGGAGATGGTACCACCTCTTTTTACTAACAAACTATTAACAAAGCCTATTTCATGATATAAGACGTGGCCAAATTTGATTATTAGATGAGAAATAGAAGAAACAATATAAGAAGAGAGGAAATTCAAAACCTTGGCCTAACTCCCAAACTTTATAACTATCCTTTCAACCTAAAAATTCTTTAGGAAATCTAAAAAAGAATAGTTTGGAGGAAACCCTAGCAAAGCTTATAAAAATTCATGAAAATAATGTTAGAAAACCTATATAAAAATTTGAAAGAACTGTGAAAAGACTGAAAGGAAATAAAAACTACTTTGTGTTAATTAGTATCAAAGGTAGAACAAATGAAACTAATCTTGTCAAAGATACCTTAGCACAAAGTTGTCACTTAGAAGAACCTATTGAGCCAATTAAGCAACCTCTTGAGTTATTTAAAGAAGATTCTTTAGGTGAGGAAGAAATAGTTGACCTGACCATAAATGAAGAACATTTGGAACCCACCAATTTTGAGGAATAACTATTAGGAGAGGAATGTGAGTGAGAGAAAGAAGACTTGGTTGAAGAAGAGGAACAATCATCACCTTTTGTCCTAGGTACTCAACCTCTATTGCCATAAGAGTTCACCAAAAACCATTCTTACCAAGATCTTATGTGGCCACTACCTCTTCCACCACCTCTAGCATTGTTTTTAGGCACTTACCAAGAATGTAAAATGAGTCCAAATTTTATGAATTTAAATGTTTTATATTTTACTAATCTTGAAGGCATGTTCACACCAGACTTGTATGTGGTGTCTTTGGACACTTACTATAGGAGGAAGTTGCTCTTTGATGACTGTCCACTAGAAGCGGAGTTAAAAGAAAGATTTGTAGGATTTAGAACATCAAGCAATGGCAAAACACTTTTAAAGTAATATATTTACCTTTCCTTTTTTATAATATATTTTGTAGTATATTTTTGTGTGTTATTGTTTGCTATTTTGATTTTCTTTTAAAAATAAAAAATATTGAAATTTACTTTGAAAATTTAAAATGAAGGCCATTAATTAAATTTGTTTAGAATGGCTAAGTTACGGAGTTAAATTGTTTTCAATTTCTCTCAAGACCCTTTCTAATGAGTTTGATTTGTACATGCAATTTGTTTAGATTTTCAAATAAATTTTCAATAAAAAAATGTTTGTTTTCATTTTGCATTTTAATTTTCATTAGAAAAAAAATTGAAATTAAATTACTTAATAATTCATTTAAAATGGCTGAGATTAAAGAGGATATAGTCATTGTGATTAGTAAGTATTCTGTACTTACGTCCTTTTGAAATGGGTTTTGAAGAATTTGGCAAGTGATTTTAATTTTCAAACAAAAAAAATAAAGTCTTTAGAATCTGACTTTAAAAGACCTAGTTTATAATATATTATTGTGTGTTTGTTGTAGTTTGTTTAGCTTGGTTTGTTAAGTTTGCAACAGATCATCTCTACAGCTGTGCTAATTCAGGTAATTTTTTGCTGCTCTCACTATTCTTTTTATACACTGGGGACAATATACATTGTAGGTTAGGGAGAGAGGGTTGTGCTTTACTGTTATGCAAAATTGTGCCAAATTTTTTTCATTTTATGCCCATTTTTTTTATTTTTTGCTCCAGATTTTTTATGTTATTTTGTAAGTTTTTGTGAGTCATAAAATTAAAAACCTAAAAATAATGTTTTGTAGATATTAGATTCTTAGTAATTAATGTGTTATTATTTTGTTTTGATTTTTGAATTTCATATTAGTGTAATATCATTTGTCTATTCTTTGAAATATTTAACTTTATGGACTTTCAAAACTTCGGCTTTATTTAACATTTTTATGTATTTATTTTTCAAAGTGTTTGTAGGCCAATCTTTTCACACACACACTGTAATGCTTAATTGTGATGGCAAGTCAAAGCTATGAATATTTGAGTTTTATTATTTTGTAAAGTTGAACAATTAAAGGCAGTAACTAATTAATTAAATAAAATAATTAATGAAATGATAAATCAAATTTAAAAAAAGAAAAAATGAAATAAATAATAATGAAAAGAAAAGAATTGTAAATAAATAAAATGGGTAAAGTTGTAAATTAATGAATAAAGTTGGATAAGTTTTGTTTCTTAGCTTCTTTAACTCAAGTAAATAAGTTCTAAGGGATGCTTCAGCACTTAGTACCTTAAGCTAACTGGTCTGGGAGTTTCTAACCTAAAGCTCGTTAAATAGGTTTTGGAAAAAGCTTAAGGGAGCCAAACATTATACTATTTGTAAAGTTTAATTTTTGTAAATATTTTTGTTTTATATTTCTGCTTTTTAATTATTGTAATAAATAAATTTGAAGTGTTATTGCCTGTAGGAGTGATTTAATCAAAACATAATAACAATTTTATTCTTAGTTTGGATGAAACTTCACATTTATTTATTATCTCTTTTTGCACTAAGTCTAGCTTATATGCATTCTGTTAAATAACATATAAATTGTTTAAATACGTTTTTTGTTTTGTTAGCCTATTTAGTTTCGTGAGTCAAATTTATAGCTAAATGGTTTGCATTATGTGAATATTCAATAAATCATTTCAAAATATTATTATTTTGATTGCTCAAGACTAGCAATAAGCTAATTGAGAGGTGTGATGAGACTGTAAAAATACACATTTTTTAAGGCTAAATATCATTATTTTGCATTAGTATTTTTCATTAAATCCTCTAATTAATAGCGTTTTTGTATTTATAAGTATTTTTGTATCTTAGTATGTAAATGTGTTTAAAAATGTATTTTTAATGTGTTTTGATGTTTAATAATGTTTTTGGTATCTTTTAAAGTCGTTTCGGTGTATTAAATATGTGTTTAATTTATAAATAATTAAAATTGTAAAAATAATATTGTGGTAATTTTATTTTGAGACTTAAACTATTTGAAAATAAATTTTTAGTTTGTAAATATATTCTATAATATTTTTAATAATTTTTAAAAATATTTTCAAGTCTTTAACCTCATGTTTGTGTCAAACCAAAAGAGATTGGAATTTGATAAGTTTGTAATTAATTTTGTGTTTTTTAATATAAAATAAATATTTTTAATATTTTTGTAAATATTGTGCTTGTAAAATAATTAATTTTGTTTTAATTTTCTATCTTTAGATTTAAAATCTGGATGAAAAAGGAAGCAAAACAACACTAAAATGGGTAAAATCATAAACAAATGCTCAAAAAGCACAAATTATTTGAATTATTAAACATGTGACATGTGGGCCGTTTTGAATCGTCGGATGCACCGCCAAATTGATCCAAACTGCCCAACCAAGGGACATGTGTCAATGCATCATCAACCGCATGTTAGCCATGAGCCCAACGTTTGAGGAGAGCTATCCAGTCTAGTGTTGTGCGTCTTAAGCGCAGTTGGTTACTTCATCGCACGATCAACATACTTAAACCAATCTAACGGTGTTTGTTCGTGGCCCCATCCGGTCCCACTGGCCCAATTTGCTTTCTCATCTATTGACCATTAGATCCCAATTTTAACGTCTACGATTGTGCCATCTCCATGCTGCCAGCTGCCAGCTGCCAAGAAGCAGATGATCAGGAACTCAAATTTTGACTCCCCAAAGGCAAATCTCGCATGAAGAAAAAGAAAGAAAAAATTTTAAAAAAAATGCACAATTGGAGGCACCCACTCCCATTTTCTCTCTTTGTTTCACTGTTGACTTTCCACTCAACAGTCTCCTTTTTAGGGAGGAGATGCTACTAGAGCACTCCTCCAATCTTTCTAAAAATAATAAAATAATCACTAAATTAGTGTAGAGAGTTTGTTGAGGCAGAGAAATGATCTTATATGTATAGTACTTTGGAATGGACTTTAACTCTATATGTGTGTTGTATTGTTTATATTTTTGTAGAATAAATTATTTTTCTAAGTTTTTAATAATTATTGTTAGTGTTATTATGCTATCAATTTTTACATAAATTTAGTCACGCTTTCTTTATGTAATTTAATTGTGTTGCATAATTAATATTAATAATAATGAAATAATGCTTCCTATTATAGAATGTCTTCTACTACAATATGTTTTGTTATATTGTCGATTCTAGATATTTCATAAGACAAAATGCTGCCGAAATTAACGTAAAAATATTCCATTTAAATATATTAATTTTGATTTGTTATTATCTTTTATATCTCAAAATTATGTTAATTATAATTGTAGTGACAATAGTTATAGCTTTCCTAATTAGTGCACTAAATCATTAGTGAAAGATGATTATTTTGCTACTTTTTATAAGAAAACCCTTACTGTATTATGGCTTACTATATTGTCGCTTTATGTTGACTTATAAAAATAGTAAATGTGCTTGCAATTAATAAGAAAAGATATAATAAATCTAATACTTTAGACAATTATTTATTTAGAATTAAAATTATATATCAGTTACAAAACATACAAAAGATTTTCAAAGCTTCACTGTTTTAATTTTATGTTTTAAAATCTTATTTAAAATTGTTAAAAATATTTTTTTCTTTAAAATCTTATCAAAATCACTTTTGTCTTTTCAACAATTAAATTGTCAATCCTTTAAGAACTACCCTGTGGATAAGACAACCTTTTTATACTACAAATGTCTGCTGTTTAAAGAATCATTTCAGGCGACACAACAACAACATATGGCACAAAGCTTTAAATCTGAAATAGAAATATCAAAGAGATTAATCATGTCAAAACTTGTAGTGGTAAAACACCAAATGCTCCATCAACAAGCAATGCGGACGTGTGTAGTGAGGAAAAAATCCCACAAAAAAAGAGGTGAACAAGCTTTTGGTGAATGTCCCTTTCTCTTAAGTTTTTTGACCTATTAGGAAAATACTAGAAAGTCATGAAGAGGTCTTGGAACATTTGAAGCAAGTTCAATTCAACTTTCCTTAGTTGCATATAATCAAACAAGTGCCAACATATGCCAAGGTTATCAAAGACCTATGCACTGTGAAAAGAAATCATCATGTGAAAAAGACTATATTCTTGACTAAACAAATAAGGACTAAACAAATAAGCACAATACTAAACAAAAAGCTCCGCTCAAGTGTAAAGATTCAGCATGTCCCATAATCAAGTACCATATAGGAACCCATGAATTCACACATGCCTTGTTAGACATAGGAGCAAGCGTCAACCATATGCCTTAGTCGGTTTACCTATAACTAGGACTTGAAGAGATTAAGCCCACATTTGTGCTCTTGCAACTAGCCGATAGATCCATCAAACAACCTAGATAGTGGAAGACATTTTGTTGCAAATCGATAAGTTCTATTACCCCGATGGATTTTCTTATCTTCAATACCTAATGCAAGGTGGCCATAGAATAAAAAATTCCTATCATTCTTGAAAGACCTGTAACACTCCGAAGTTAATTAAATGATATTAGAGTGCTAAATGGTGGATTAGTGTGCCATAACGAGTATTTTAAATTTAATTTGATTATTTTGTGAAAATTAAGTAACCTTGTGTTATTTTACTCTTTTAACAATTTTTAATTATTCTAAATTGTTTTTAATTGTTAATTTAAATTTCAATGAAACAATTTGATTTGAAAACAGTGTGTAGTTGCACACAGTCTTGTGCAACCACTTTTCTCTCTCTTCCTCTATTTATTTCACTCATTATCTCTCTCTCCTCACTCTCTCTCACGCCTATCTCTCTCTCTCTATCTCTCTCGGTTTTCTCTCTCTCTCTCTCATTCTCTCTCAAAATTTTTGAATCAAATTTTGATTTCAAGCTTCGGGTTAGTAGATTGAAGGCTCGGGAACGAGATTCAACAAAACAAACATTGTTTTAAAGCTTCGATTCGAGGTTAGTTTCTAAATTTTAAAACTTTTTTTCTATTTTTCACATTTCTTACATTTTGAAATCTAAGAGTTTCTAAGCTTAGAAAAGCTTCAATCTAAGTTAGATGGACTTAGATTAGCTAGAATACAAACCTTGTTTGAACAAAAATGGATTGAAATCAAGATTTTTCATTTTTCCTCTATTTTTTCTATTTTTGGATTTATTTGAAAATTTTGTTTAAAACTTGTTTTAATCCATTAAAAAGTGTTCTACTATGATTTTCTATTGTTTATGATGATTTCCCATGCTTGAGAATTGAGAAAAGAGGTTGTATTGAAGAATTGGGCTGGGGGAAAGCCGAGACCCGTGCGTGGAAATTTCTAGAATTTCCCAGATCGACAGGCCGAACTTTATGTTTGGCAGGTCGGATTCAAAGGATTGGCAAGCCGGATTCATCCGACCGGTAGGCCGAACCTGGGAAACTTCGATCGACCGGACTTAGTCTTCCGACAGGCCGAACTGTGCAGTTCAGCAGGCCAAACCAGGGGACTGGCAGGCCGACCGAACCTAAACTCAATTTTGTAATTTTTCACCCGTTTTCATTGTTTTGAACCCCGATTGAAATTTCAACTTTGTAAAATGATTTTATAAACCTAAAAGACATACTAGGACACCATGAGATGATTTAGTATCATTGGATACCTCAGGTTAGATACTAATGAACTAAGTTACTATGCGTTTAGGAATTATGCGTGGATCCGCAGAGCTAACGTATAGCGGACTGAGATTACGGTGTGGGACACCGACACGGATATCGAGGTAGGACTTCTACCCCTTCTTTGGTAGCCAATTTTTAAATGTTTTGGCCTTAAAGCGAATTTTAATAAAATATTTTTAATGATTAATTGAAAAAGGATTTTATTGACTATTTTCTACAACGGTAGAATGAGATATCTTTGTAATGAACTCCATAATGAATGTTAATGATTATATTTGGTAAATAGAGGTTTTAATTATAAAAAGATATATGGGCATGATGCCGTTTCAGAGATCAGGTCGTGTAGTGAATGATCTTGGGGGCAGGTCCCAAAACCCAGCTGGGCCACTTCGGTGGTGAATGTTTGGTTTGCCCGAGAGAATAAAAAAGGTACTCTTGACAAATTGTTTTTAATGGGATTTTAGTAAATGAAAATATTTATTTGATTTATTTAATTATTTATTTATTAAGAAAGTTTTATTGAATATTTATTTGTTTATTTATTTTAAAATATAGTCCTACTGAGTCTTTCGCTTATATTTTTATCTGTTTTAAAATCTTAACCCTAGGTGGACATCAGCTTAGGATCGGAGAAGAGTCCACTGACCGGACTTACGACCAGTAGAAGATTTGAGTAGGTTGTAATACAAATCAAGGCATGTAAGATCTTTAACTTACTTTTATTTCTGGACTGTGGTTGTATGGTATTATTGTCAGTACTACATGTGTGTGCACAATATGTGGGCCAGTGGGACTCATACTCGTTCCACCTCACATTTAAATATTTTTAATGTTCTTTTATTTGCTTAATTATTATAATGGTTTATTCTATTTCTTTAATTTCTTCTATTCGAACGATTTTAAAATTATCTCATTTTTACTTATAAATTAAATTCTAAAACCCTGTTTTTAACTAAATCTTTATTTAATTAACTTAACTAAACCATCGCGTCACCTCCCGTACTCTGGGGCATTACAGAATGATATCAGAGCTCAAGATTATGAACCTTGGGAATTGTGCACACATAGGTACGACAATGGAATACAACTGACAGTCCAAATTTTGTTTTCAGAAGTGAGAGAATGGCATCTAGACATCGCTCGACAGCGGATACCAAGTTCGGAAATGATGAGGGCATGATGAGGGCTATGTTTGCAGCATTTCGACAGATGGCAGCAAGGGCAAGACCTGATGATTCTATGGCTAGTCGTCAGCATACGTACTTTAAGGAGTTTCGACGTGTGTCAGTACCGACCTTTGACGGAATTGGGGACCTGCAGGTGGCAGAATATTGGTTAGACTCAATTGTGAAGCACTTGGATACGCTTGGTGTGCCAGCGGAGTATCGCGTGGAATTCGCAGCATATAAGTTTGAAGGTGGTGCTAACACCTGGTGGAAGCAAGAAAAGTGCCTAGAAAATAATGGTAATATTGATTGGGATAGATTCGAGGAGCTGTTCTATGATAGGTATTTTCCGCAGGGGTACAGGGACCAAAAGGCGATAGAATTCTATAGGTTGCGACAGGCGACATGTCAGTTCGGGAATATGAGGCGAAGTTTAATGAATTGGCTAGGTTTGCTCACTCAGCAGTGGCATCAAAGCGTGAAAGGTGTATCAAATTTTAGGAAGGACTTAAGGCTCCTATTCGACGGCAGGTGGTTGCTCTGCGACTCCAGAACTTCGGAGAGCTTATGTCATCAGCAATATCAGTGGAGAATGATTACGCACAGTACTGTGAGAATCGAGCTAAGACATCAGGAGGACCACAGAGGAGCGACAGGAGGAGTGTCAACAGTCGACCGACTCTGGGAAAGAGCAAACAGGGTGGCGTGAATAGAGGCAGCAGTAGTTCATCCAGCAGCAGGGGCAGCAACCCCTACGGCTTTCACTGTCACTATTGCCAGCAGCCAGGACATATCAAGAGGAATTGCCCGAGTAGGAGTGCTCGCTTAGGACTTCAGACTAGAGAAGGAGCTAGTCGTCAGCCTCAGCTTCAGACTCTACCTCAACCGCAACAGTATCCTCAGCTTCCATTCCATCAGTTCTCTCTTCAGCAACTGTCACATCCAGTGCAAGGACACCAACTGCAGGACTTTCAGCGTAATGTTCCTCAGTATCGAACACCGAGTACAGCTAGTGTCCAGTCGCCATCATCGCAGCAGTATCGGCCAGTTAATCTAGGAACTAGAAATGTGGGTAGAGGAAAAAGAAAAGCTCCAATGCAGGTTCACACGATGACATTAGGGAGTTCAGATGCCCAAACCAATAACGTAGTTGTCGATGGTACGATCATGGTTTCTTAGTCCTTAGCATACGTGTTGTTTGATACTGGTGCCACTCATTCTCTCATTTTGAGCTCTTTTGTACATGCCTTGGGATTAGAAATAGAAGAATTTGACAAACCCTTAGTCATAGCTTTACCCTTGGGGTGGGTGTGTGTGAATAGTATTTGTAAATCTTGTAAAATAAAGATAGGGGATGAGATTTTAAAAAGTTATTTGATTGTAATCCCCATGAGAACCTATGATGTGATCCTACGGATGGATTGGTTATCTAGATATAGTGCAGTAGTGGACTGCCAACTTAGGAAAGTAACCCTAGTGTCAGAAAAAGGGACGGTAATCACCTACTAGGGTGATGGTGATTGACTAATAAGTGAGCGTCGTGTTAGGGCATGTCTCAGAGGGCGAAAGAACGCAGTTTGTTACGCTATTTTCATGGATTTGGAAGGAGAGCCCAATGTTTCGAGAAGACGTGCAGTAATTCTAGTGGTAGACGAATTTGAAGATGTTTTCCCCGACGAGCTACTAGGATTACCACCGCATCGGGAGATTGAGTTTGGTATTGAATTGTTTCCAGGAACAACATCGATTTCTATAGCACCTTACCGGATGGCGCCGGCAGAGATCAAAGAACTCAGGAAGCAACTTCAGGAGCTTGCTGACAAAGTATATATCCAGAATAGTACATCACCGTGGGGAGCACCGGTCTTGTTCGCTAAGAAGCATGATGGAACTCTCAGGTTGTGCATAGATTATCGGTAGCTGAATCAAGTCACAGTGAAGAATAAGTATCCATTGCCCAGGATCGATGAGTTGTTTGATCAGTTAGGAGGTTCGCGGTACTTCTCAAAGATAGATTTGAGGTCAGGATATCATCAGCTCAGGATTAAGGAAGAGGACATTCCCAAGATAGCTTTCAGGACCCGGTATGGACATTTTGAGTTTCTCGTGATGTCGTTTGGATTGACTAACGCTCCGGCAGCTTTCATGGATTTGATGAACAGGATATTCAGGCCCTACTTGGATCAGTTCGTGATTTTGTTTATCAACGACATCTTGATTTATTCTAAGACTTGGGAGGAGCATGAGCAGCATCTCAAGATCGTGTTTCAGACTCTGCGAGAACATCAGTTGTACGCCAAGAAAGAAAAGTGTGAGTTTTGGTTGACAGAAGTCAAATTTCTAGGTCATGTTATTTCCGAGCATGGTATCTCAGTGGATCCGACAAAGATAGAAGCCATAGTGGATTGGGAACAACTGAGGAATGTGGTGGAGATCTACAGCTTTTTAGGACTTGCAGGACATTATAGGAAATTCATGAAAGGCTTCTCGAGGATAGCAGTGCCGTTAACAAGATTGATTAGGAAGAATGTCAGGTTCGAGTGGAATGAAGAATGCGAGTTTGCCTTTCAAGGATTGAAGAATCGGTTGACTTCAGCTCCAGTGTTGATCATTCCCAGCAGTGACGAGCCATACAAGGTTTATACGGATGCTTCAGGACGTGGACTTGGATGCGTGTTGATGCAACAGGGACGCGTGGTAGCGTATGGATCGAGACAGTTACGACCTCATGAGCAAAATTATCCTACTCATGATTTGGAACTCGCAGCGGTGATTCATGCATTGAAGATTTGGAGATGTTATTTGTTCGGGGCAACATTTTAGTTTTCTCTGACCACAAGAGCTTGAAGTATCTATTCACTCAAAGGGATTTGAACTTAAGGCAGCGGAGATGGATGGAATACATGGAGGATTATGATTTTGCATTGTAGTATCATCCCAGGGAAGCTAATATTATCGCGGATGCACTCAGTCGAAAATCTTCAGGAATTCTCGCTTGTTTGGCTCTCGAGGATTGGAAAAGGGATGCGATAGTAAGTGAGTTCGGTCTATAGTGTTGCGAAGACTGCGATCATATGTCAGTGTATCATATGGAGACGACTCCAGCTCTTGTTGAGATGGTGAAGCAGAACCAGTGGCAAGACCAGCATCTTCAGGGAATCTAGACGCGGATTCAGAACAGGGAGCAATTTGAAGAATGGAGGATACATATAGATGGATCATTGTACTTTAGGAAGCGTTTAGTAGTTCTAGCTATCGCAGAAGTAAAGAAGGCCGTAATGGATAAAGCTCATAGGTCTCAGTTTGCCATTCATCTAGGGAGCACGAAGATGTATCGTGATCTAAAGAGGCAATATTGGTGGAGAGGCATGAAGAATGACATTAGAGAATACGTGGCCAAATGCGCGATTTGTCTTCTGGTGAAAGCCGAGCATCAGAAGCCAGCAGGTTAGCTTCAGCCACTTCCTATTCCAGGGTGGAAATGGGAGCACGTGACGATGGATTTTCTTACTGGATTGCCAAGGATAGAGCAGCGACACGATGCGATTTGGGTCGTGATCGATAGGTTAACGAAGTCAGCTCATTTCATTCCATTCAGATCGACGTGTTCGAGGAGGATTCTTGGGGAATTGTATCTGCAGAATATAGTGAGATTGCATGGAGTTCCTTTGTCCATCACATCAGATAGGGATACCAAGTTTAACGCTAAATATTGGAGGAGCTTTCAGGAGGCTATGGGTACAAATTTGAATTTCAGCACAGCATTTCATCCTCAGACCGATGGGCAATTTGAGCGAGTCATTCAGATTCTCGAAGATATGTTGCGTGCTTGTGCGTTAGACTTCAGCAGGAACTGGAAAAAGTATCTGCATCTGGTGGAGTTTGTGTACAACAACAGTTATCAATCGAGTATTAGAATGGCACCATTCGAGGCATTGTATGGGCGACCATGTCGATCGCCAGTGTGTTGGGCTGAGCCAGAAGATAGGGTTATTCTTGGACCAGATGAGGTTCGTGATAGCAATGAGAAGATCATCGTGATTCGAGACCGATTGAGAGCAGCTCAGAGTCGGCATAAGAGCTATGCGGATAGAAGACATCGACCTTTGGAATTTGAGGTTGGAGATTTCGTACTCTTGAAGGTATCTCCTCGTAGAGGCATCTCGCGATTCAGAGTAAAAGGAAAACTCACACCAAGATATATTGGACCATTCGTGATTACTCAACGTGTTGGTGTGGTTGCGTATCGACTCAACCTTCCTCCAAAACTTTCGCATGTTCACGACGTATTTCATGTATCGATGCTTCGGAAGTGTCCACCTGAGCAGGATAAGATCGTTTCGTTTCAGGATATGCAGATTTAGAAAGACACGACATATGAAGAAGTGCCGATTCAGATCATCGATCGTAAGGTGATTAGCTTGTGTCGTCGTGAGATTTTGTTAGTTAAGGTCGTGTGGCAGCATCATGGGGTTGATGAAACCACTTGGGAATTAGAGTCGAGTATGCGAGAGTTGTATCCACATTTGTTTTGTCTTTGAAATTGATTTGTAAATTTCGAGGACGAAATTTCTTTTAGGGGTGGAGAGTTGTAACACCCTGAAGTTAATTAAATGATATTAGAGTGCTAAATGGTGGATTAGTGTGCCATAATGAGTATTTTAAATTTAATTTGATTATTTTGTGAAAATTAAGCAACCTTGTGTTATTTTACTCTTTTAATAATTTTTAATTATTCTAAATT
>CAMOHE010053351.1:68555-97359 GCA_946598075.1 Artocarpus hirsutus | reverse complement strand
GGATATAACTTAAAGATACAAGAATGAATAATCAATAATATGTTTCGAATGATCTCTTGTAATCTTTAATTTCTTTTTTTTAGGATGGAACCATAATATTACAGTTGTTTATTATTATTTTGCTTGTGCTTTGCATGATTGCTTTGCTTGTTTGCATTATAATATGATTTGCTACATATGTTGATAAAATGTCATATAAAATAAGGAGTATCGCTCATTAAAAATTGTTCATGTATATCCTTAAAATAAAACCTTGGTTTTTCAAAAGATTGAGTGGGAGAAGGCTTTCAAAGTGAGGACCTACGGCCTCCATCACTGGTCCATAGGCAACAAATGATGGTCTCGACCCCTAGAAAGTGATTTCATCATATACCAGTTTAGATCTCCGAAAGGATAATTTACTTTAGCACGATTTATCATTGCACACCCCTAGGTGGTGATAATAGATCATGGATAAAATAGTTGAAATAATGGTTATACACTTAAGTTAATTTTATTATTAACCTCTGCTAGGAGCTTTATTGTTAAAATTAATGGCCAAAGAAAACAATTAATGTATATTGGATAACATATATTAACCGGAGGGAATCCATGTTCCTAATTGAATTTGACAAGTCTCCCCTAGGCGATTGTTAAATTCTGAGTTAGGAATTATCGTTGTAAGATTGTGATATTTTCAAGGTTTTGACACATAAACATAATTGTTTATGGCAAGTGCTCCACATCACAAGATGAAGGCTATGGCTAGCATGAATAACATGCTATAGGTGTTAGACGTGTATGGCCTAAGGAGTAAAAATGTAATACATTTTTGGAGATATTTTTATCAATAAAGAATTTATTTATTATTTATATACCAAATTTTGTCCTCTATATGTTAATATTTGTTGAATGCATGTTCAGTAAACAAAATCTAAGATTTCCTTCTAAACCTTTAAGAATTGGGCATATGATGGACATATTATACAGAAGACATGATTCTTAAGGTGACGGTCTAAATCATAAGATCTGTAATCGAGGGAATAAAGCTGGGTGCTTTATTCATGTAATGATTATTATGTTGTCTATATCCCTAACAGGAAATGGTTTGTCTTGACCATCGGAGGTGGACTCCGTGAATAAAAACATTGGTGCATTGTCATAGGTGACGATGTGTTAGATCGAGACATAAAGTGAATTGATTTGCATTAATAATTTTGTCTAGGCAAATTGATTCACTTTAGAAAATCAATTGTATTGTATCTCAATCCTGAGATGAATAGTGGGTCTGTTGTCTTGACTTATGTCTTTTGATATGCCAAAGGGTGACATCCACAATTTAATAGTGGTACGCATGCCGGTATGTTGAAGGCATGACTTTTGATAGTGTAGACCTGTTATTCATATATATAGAATCCATAGCTCCTCTTTAGGAGTAGTGATATCCTCTTATATGTGTTATCTTATAATTGAAAAACTAGAGCGCTCAAGTAGTTAGATACATAGGTATAACTGAATGGTAGACCATCTTTAGATGGTAAGTTTTCGATGCTGAGATGATGAAATGTAAGATAAAAATAATTGGAAAGGTAAAACATAATTTGCCCTTAAGTCAATTATGGATAATCCTATAGAGATATGATACATTATAATAAGTCATCCTTGTTGGACTAGAAGCTGGCATCTGTGTAACCACTTACAACAAGCTCATCTTCCTTTCTTCCATATAGTAAGAATGCATCCTTAGTTTTTCTCAAATATTTAAGGATATTCTTGACTGCTGTCTAGTGAATTTCACTTGGATCTGATTGGTATCTTGTAACACCCCTAAATTAATTAGTGTAATTAGAGTATTAAATGGTGGATTAGTGTGCCATAATAAGTGTTTTCAAGTTAAGTTTATCATTTTGTGAAAATTAAGAAAACTTATGTTATTTTACTCTTTTAATAATTTTTAATTAATCTAAATTGTTTTAATTGTTAATTGAAATATTTAACAAAGCAATTTGATTTGAAAACTGTGTGCTGTTGTACACAGTCTTGTAAAACTAATTGCCTTTTCTTCCTCTATTTAAAACTCACTCTCTCTCTCTCTCCTCACTCTTTCACTCACTCCCTCTCTCCTCTCTTCCTCTCTCTCGGTTACACTCTCTCTCTCTCGTTCTCTCTCTAAATTTTGAAACAAAATTTGATTTCAAGCTTCAGGTTAGTAGATTGAAGGCTTGGGAACGAGATTCAACAACAAAAACATCATTTTAAAGCTTCGATTTGAGGTTAGTTTTTAAAATTCAAAAGTTTTTCTATTTTTTAAATTTTCTTGCATTTTGAAATCTAAGAGTTTCTAAGCTTAGAAAAGCTTCAATCTAAGTTAGATGGACTTAGATTAGCTAGAATACAAATCTTGTTTGAACAAAAACAAATTGAAATCAAGATTTTTCATTTTTCCTCTATTTTCTCCATTTTTCAGATTTTTGTGAAAATCTTGTTTAAAACTTGTTTTAATCCATTAAAAAATGTTCTACTATGATTTTCTATTGTTTATAATGATTTCCCATGCCTGGGAATTGAGAAAAACATAACGTTGGTAGTAGGCTTGAAATTCTGTTTCTGGCCCACAAATCATAAGTGGCCTCTAGCAAGACATTATGATTACCCAAGTTATGCGAATGTCAATAATCCGACATAACCTAATCCACAATAAATATTAAAGTCCTTTTGTCACTAGATACCTTGATTAAACATAAGGCATGGTTTATGTCATCCTTATACTATTTAATCATATTATTTCTCGATCTTAAGTAGATTAATATTGATAACCCTTATCAATTCATTTCAGTATGGCCATATATTTTACTTCAGTCTAACTTATCGAGGGGCCCTTAGATATCTTTTTCGTGATAAATGAGGGACAAATTCCTTCTTAACCACTCACATTCCTCACATGATTCACTTTATATCCAACAACAATCCATTCCATCATCCTCTTAAAGATAATATTAGATTGTGTCAAAATATAGAACTTGTCATGTAGGAAACTATGATGATTTCAAGTCAGAGGACTAGGATAATACTATTGTGATGAGAATCACTTATGACAATTACCCATGTAGTATTCTCATAGCGAGTCGATCCAATACATCATTTCTCAAATATGTATCTATGAGTTGACTTAGTATCTCATACGCATGATTAGTAAAACATAATCATCAGTCAAACTTCATACTAGTCTTTATTCATTATTATCCCAATAACAATGATCGACTTGGGATAATTGAGAATATAATTCAATTTTCACTTAAGAGTTTTACTATCAAGTCACATACTTGATGACCTTAGACAGAATTAGCTATTCATTAAATAATAAAAATAATAATGAAAATGCCTCTTTATTAATAAAATGCAAATGTAATGAAGTCAATATGTGGTCATTACATAATTGGCCTAGGGCACATCACTAACAGATGTTACACATTATGATATGTCATTAGAGTTTCGTAATTTTATAATTAGAGGAGCTTGATTTATATATGCCCATCAAGTCCCTCTTGCTAGCTCACAATTTTGGGTCTAGCTAAAAAACAAGCACAAATTGGAAGTCCAACACCAAAAGCTTGTCGATGGGGTCTATTTCACTTACTTTGACAGTTCATAGTCGCTTCTTATTGGTACATTATAGATTAGGGACTTAGAAACATAGTCCCAATTTAGAATGAAATTGGCATCCCACTAGTGCATATACACAAATACAAAACATGTCCATTAGCATCTAAATATCATAAAATTACTCGCTTGGAGGATCTAGGGCAGACACTTGGCGATGTAGTTTGGAAACAAAAACTACTCAAATACTATATCTGTAACGCCTCCTTATGGATGTTATAGGAACCGTTAACTTTTATTGTTATCTTTTAATTATCGATAAGAAAAACCTAAACTTGTTATGTATTATCTAATTATTAACCCAAGATTCTCGGTATAATTTTTTTCTAATTTATTTTTACCATGTGAACTCGTGAATTAAAATTTTAATTTACTTTAAAACAATTGGATTATGTTAATGTAATTCTTATTAGCATTTGAGAGCATCTCACTTTCAAGTAAGAATCAATACTAACTAACCTTAACCGGTTTTCCTCCTTGGTTAGCCTGACGGAATACCCAAGGTATTTGGCTAACCAACTACTTACGGAAATAGTTAGTTTAACATGATAAATATGAAATATGAAAGCAAGCCCATAAATTATTACAAACCAAAGTCCATAAAATATCTCACAATGTGCAGAATTAAATTTAAAAATAACATTATTAATGTTTTATTTCATGTTGTAACTCCATGATCCAACACCAGCATCCTTGCACATACATCTGTCCATCCATCCTATATCCATAGCTATACCCTTACCTTTATCTGCAACATGATTAACTTATATAAGCGTTAAGCTTAATAAGTACATTATGTAATCGCACAAAACATTATAAAAACTTCAATCATAGTATGAACCATTTCCTCTTTGACATAGTCATTATGGTGCATAAAGTACACTTTGTAAGAACATATCTTTCCTTTTTTCTTATTAAAAACATTAATTTTATCCTTTAGGGCCTTGGCGTTGCACCATTAACATCATTATGGCACACTGTCCTGAGAGGAGAAGGGTAGATAATCCTTAACCAAATGTAACAAGTCCACCTAGTGACACAAACATCAACTTTGGGTGTGCAACACCTTAATTATGTGATACATATATGTGCATATATTTTTGTGAAAACGTCATATGCATTATGAAATAATGTTGAAAATATCCGTAAAAAGACGTTCTTTAAAACCATGGTAAAAGGAGTCTTTTGTATGAGAAATGCATAAACATTAATAACATAATAAAACATAACATTTCTCAAAAGTTTTCATAATTCTTAATCATATTATAGGTGAGAATGTACTTGACTTGTAAAAATTTTACTTAACATCTTGCAAGTGGATGGTTTTCTTTCTACTTCCAAGAACTTAAGTGCCTAAAACATTTTTAATATTATAACATGGTGATAAAAGAAACATTCTTGGTATCATAACATTCTTAAAACATCACATTCAACATCATTACAACAAGCAATTTCATACTTGAGTAATCGTCAATAAAAGTGACAAGTACTCATACCCTCCTCGTGCCTAGATGTTCATCGGTCTGCAAACGTCACTATGCATAAGTTCTGGAACCCCTTCGACCCTATTGCCCTTAGACCAGAATAGTCTTTTGGTCATTTTACCCTCTAAACAGGATTCACATTGAGGTATAGATTCCACCTTTAAGTGACTTAAAGGTCTATCCCTTACCATCCTTTGAATCCTATTCAGGTTAATATGACCAAGGCGCAAATGCTAAAGATAAGTTTTATTAGAGTGAGAAGTTTTAAGTCTTTTAGAGTTATCATCATTTATCTCAGCATTAAGCAGTAAGTCCATCTTAGGTTGATAAATATGGATTATTTTTCATCCATCCAAAACAGATAAAAGATTTATTTTTACAAATCACCATTTTATTATTAAAAGAAACCAAATAGGAGTCTTTAAATAAACAAGCTACAGAAATTAAATTTCTTTTAAATTTAGGAACAAAAAAAAACAATCTAATAAAATTAAATTCCTATAATTATCAAAATAAAAATAGACGTCTCCCACTGCTTCTGGTAAGACCAAGGATCCATCGCCCATTCGAAGCGTGAAGTCTTCATGAAGTAGACTTCTTGTTTCTTTGAACCCCTGTAGAGAAACACAAATATGATTAGTTGTACCAGAATCTATGACCTAAATGTCATTGGATTCCTCAATCAAACAAGTTCCTAAATATAGAAGATCACACCTACCTCCTTTGGAAAGGAAGTCCTTGCAATGCTTCTTTATGTGCCCGACCTTCCCACAGATGAAGCACTTAAGCTTCTTTGGGTTCTTCTTCTTCTTCTTACTCTTGGTGTTAGCAAGAATATAAGACTTCCTATTCTTGGCCCATTGTTTCTTTCCATTTCTAGAGTTAGGATTGGAATCAGAAGCAACTACCATGTTGGCCTCGCCACCAACAAGAGACTCCCTGATTAGTAGTTCAAACTCCTGTAACTATTTCTTTAATTCTGTTAAGGTCATATCTCACCTATTGCTCAAATTAAAAGTAGCTCTAAATGGAATAAATTCCTTTGATAGAGTCTCAAAGACCATAGTCATCTAAGTTTCAACATCGATGTCAGCTCCATTGGTTTGAGCCTCAGCGAGGTAACCCAAAACCAACATCATGTGCTCCTTTACAGATGTCCCCGGCCTCTACTTACAGTTTAAGAGTTTTTGAAGCACTCTTTGCTGCTTTATTATGGCCTGGCCTCCAAACATATCTTCAAGATTATCCAAGATCTATTTCGCAGTCTCATAATCTTCGTGTTAAGCCTGCAGCACATTATTCATGCTGGCCATAACATAGCAGCGAGCCTAATCGTTTGCATCTTTCTAGCGATCATACACTTGGAATTGCTCATTAGTTGAGTCTCCTAGAGGCTCAAGAGGACAAGGGGTTATTAGCACAAATTTTAGTTTCTCAAAGGAAAGGACAATATCTAGGTTCTGTTTCCAATAATTATAATTCTCTCCGGTTAATAGGTTTTTGTCAAGTATCAAAGATAAAGCATTTTTAGACCTTTTTTAATCTACAATAAAGAATCATATACCAAAAGCAAACACATCATAATAATTTAGTAATATAACACAATCATGTAAAATCATACAAATGTGTTTATGTGTCAAAACCTTGAAAATATCACAACCTTACAACGATACTTCCCAACTCAAAATTCAACAAACTCCTAGGGAAGTCATGCCAAATTCAATTAGGAACACGGATCCCCTCCTAATTAATTTATGTCATCTAGGACCCGTATGATCCAACATATATTAATAATCATTTCTTTGGCCATTAATTCTATTAACAGAGCTCCTAGGGGAGGTCAATAATAAAATTAATATGAGTATATAACCATCATTTTAATATTTTATCCATGATTTATAATCACCACCTAGGGGTGTGCAAACATAAATCATACTAAAATACCTTATCTTCTCAGAGATCCAATCTGGTACATGACAGAAATCCCTTCCAAGGGGTTGGGACCACCATGTTCTTCCTATGGACCAATGATAGAGGCCTTAGGTCCTCTCTTCAAAAACCTTCTCCCACTCAATCTTTTGAAATCAAGGTTTTATTTTAAAAATATGTATGAACAACTTTAATATGAGTAGCACTCCCTATTCTATATGGCATGTTATCAATATACATGGCAAATCATATTATAATGCAGACATGCAAAGCAATTAAGCAAAGCTACAAGCAAAATAATAATAAATAACCATAAAATTATAGTTCCACCCTAGAGAATAAAAAATAAAGATCACAAGAAAATAATCGAAACATATTATCGATTCTTCATTCTTGAATCCTCAAGTTATATCCTTCTTCAGGTAATCCAATCTTAAAGTCTTCAATCCCACATAGAACGAATACTCCAAATTTTTGGTGAAATCCATTTTTAATGTTTCTAGAATTGTCCAAAAATAAAATTAAAATTTCATGAAAAGCTGCACCTTTTTTGGAAAAATTTCCAACTTTCTGCCGGCAAGCTGATCTATGTGATCAGCTTGCCGGTCATGACCCAATGGCCTACCGATCTTCACAGATCGACTTGTCGATTCATGACCAATCAGCCTACCGAACTAGAAGTTTAACCTGCCGCTAAAGCCACTTGCTTTTTGCCCATTGACGGCCTATCGAACCTCACATCAGGCCTGCCAATCTACGAGCATCGGCCTACCCAACTGGGATTCAGCATGCCGACCGAGTAGAAATCACCCTTTCTAGAAAATACAATTTTTAATGCAATTCATCAATTTTATTTCAAACAATTCAAAAACATAAAATTAGAGACTCAAGAAATACCTGGGTTCGCCATCATCCATCTTCTAGGTTTGTTTTTTCTGAATCATTATTTAATTACAAAATTTTTACAAATTTAAAATTAAATCATAATTCCTAAACAGAGATGATAGTCCGTCAACTAATTACATGAAAAACCTAGATACCCATTCTAACCTCTAAGAAACCAAAACCGGTATAAATTAATTAATTAATAAATAAATAATAATTTAATCAACCATAATTAATTAATAAACATTCACTATATAATCCACGACAACATATAAAATATATAAAAACCTAGAGTGTCAACTCTCTATAAAATTAAATTCAGGCATAGGAGAGATCAAGATCCCATATTTTATACATATAGCATGATCACAAACTTATAAATTTACGTAAAAACCATGGCACTGATACCAATTGTTGGATAAATAGTATGCAACGGTATTTCAAAAATTTTTATATAAGAGTATTTCTAAAACACAAGTTTGACATGATATATATATAAATTAACCAGATCTTACTAACCTTGTATTCACCAAAAAGTTCCCGAAATCCGTGTAGAGAAGTAATGTTCCACAAGAGCCTCAACTAACTGGTCTTTTTTGCTATTCTCTATCCATAATCGGAGTAAGTATGGGCTCACACATACAGCTCTTCCACCAGGTGACTCTCTTTCCAACCAATTGAGAGAACCCAAAGCTAGTCTTCGTAATTTATGAACCAGAGCTCTCAGGGAGTTTCAGAATCTCACCAGCAGAGTTTCACTCTTAATCTCTTAATTGATCTAAACAACTTAAGAGACTCACTCTGTATTTATAGAGGTTGGGTCTAGGGTCAGTCCTTATCAGATAAGATCTCAAAAATTCAAATTAGAATCAAATTCGGATCAATATCGGACGAAATTTGTGTAAAAATGTGTGATTTTTATTTCGCGCATAGGCAAACCGATCTGTCTAATAGATAGGCCGAACTTGCCCCATTGGCAGGCCGAACTGCCAAAAAAAATCTTAGTGAATCTTTTATTTTTCACCCAAGATTTTATAGGATAAAGCCTTAGTTTTAATTCGAATAACCCAATAAAGAAGTTATCTAATTAAAACAACTTTATCTAGATAATCCTAGGATAATAAATTGATTCCTAATAATTCTACAAGTTTATCTTAATTTAATTTATCAAAAATTAGATCAATTGATAAACAGACAAGAATTATCTGATCCTAATAGTTCAACATGTTTATCTTGAATTAATTTTGTTACAAAAATAATTCAACCGATAAACGTATATGAATTATTTGATTCTTCCAAATTTCAACCAATCAAATAAATCTGACATAAGTCACCAGTTATTTGAAAAGCACGCCGTATCGTTACAGGATTTTGTGAGCTAGCAAAGGGGACCAAATGGACCTATATAGTTCAAACTCTCGATAATTATGAAACCCAAAATCCCATATATACATTTCATAATTATCAACTCCAACGCTACTCCACTAAAAGCTTGGAGCTACACTCTTGAACTCAATAGAATTACAAAACCCGTATAGCCAAGTCTCCATGACATATCATAGTGTATCATATCCCCATAATATTATCCATAATCAGCTTGAGGACAAGTTCTGTCATACCTTCCTAATTATTTTTATCTTACGTTCTATTATCTCACCATTGAAAAACTTACCATCCAAAGACAGTATACCATTTGGTTACACCTATGTATCCAAATGGTTGAGCGTTCCAGTTTTTCAATAATAGGATAATGCATATAAGAGGATATCACTACTCCTAAAGAGGAGCTATGGATTCTATATCTATGAATAATAGATCTACACTATCACGAGTCATGCCACTAACGTACCAGCATGCATACCACTATTAAAATGTAGGTGTCACCCTTTGGTACATCAAAATACACAAGTCAAGAAAACAGGCCCACTATTCATCTCAAGATTAAGATACAATACAAATGATTATCTAAACTAAATCGATTTGTTGAGACAGAATTAGTAATCCAAATCAATTCACTTTATGTCCCGATCTAACACATCATCACCTATGACATGTGCCATTGTTTCTATTCACAGAGTCCACCTCTGATGGTCAAGACAAACCATCTTTCAATAGGGATATAGACAACATAACAATCTTTACATGAATAAAGTGCCTAACTTTATTCCCTCAATTGCAGATCTTATTATTTAGACCATCACTTTAAGAATCATGTCTTCCGCATAATCTGTCCATCATATGCCCAATTCTTAAAGGTTTAGACCGACAGTCTAAGACTATTGTTTAATTAACATACATTCAACAAATATGAACATAAAGAATATAAGATTTGGTATATATAATTAATAAATGAATTATTTATTAATAAAAATTTCTCAAAAAACATATTGTATTTTTACTTCTTAGTACGTACATGTCTAACATTATCTTACTAAACTACTATGGAATGTTTGCATATATTTGGTATATGAATCTTTATTGTAGATTAAAATGTATGAAAACTCTTTTTCATTGATACTTGATAAGAACATGTTAACTAACAAGAGTTATAATGATTGGAAACAGAACCTAAATATCCTCCTATCCTTTGATAAACTTAAATTTAAGCTGACAACACTATGTCCTCTTGAACCTATCAAGTATTCCATTAATGAACAAATCCAAGCGTATGATCGCTAGAAGGATGCTAACGATCAGGCTTGTTGTTACATGTTGGAAAAATAGTATGCGGTGAAATTTAATAAATTTTATACTAGAGTATTTTTCAAAACACAAGTTTGACACACTATATGCATAAATTAACCATATCTTACTAGCCATATTTGCCAAAAAGCTCTCGCAATTAATGAAGAGAAAGGTGTTCTAGAAGAGCCCAACTAACTACCCTTCTTTGTTATTCTCTGTCTACGACTAGTGTGTGTGTGGGCACACTCTATAGCCTTTCCTAGATGACTCTCCTTCCAACTAATTAGGAAATACCCAAAGCTATAGTTTGTGATTTGTAAATGATAGCTCTTTAAGGGAGTTTTAAAGACTCATAAATAGAGTGCTCACCCTAGATTTCTCAATTGATCTTCATAACTTATGAGTCTCACTCCCTATTCATAGAGGTCGTCCCATGGTTAGTCCTTATCAGATTAGGCCTCAAAAATTTGAATCTAGATCAATATTTGATAAAAAGGCATGAAAAAGCATGATTAGATTATCGTTCGGTCTATAAGCTGAACTGGCATATTGGCCTACCGAGCTTAATCCATCGACAAGCAGAATTTGAAGATCGGCCTACTGAACTTACAATAAATGATCACTGTGAAACTTTATTTTCCACCCAAGATTCTTGGGATAGAGCCTCTGTTTTAATTCAAATAACTCAATAGAGAAGTTATCCAATTAAAAATGTAATATCTAGATAATCTCTTGGAAAATATATATTCCTAATAGTTTAAAAAGTTTATCTTGAATTAATTTACACAAAATTAATTCAACTGATAAACAGATATGAACTATTTGATCTTATCAAATTTCAGCCATATAATAATTTGACATAAGTCACAAATTTATTAGAAATGCATGCCATATCATTATAGGATTTATTATGAGCTAGCAAAGGGGACCTAATGGACCTATATAGTTCAAGCTCTTGATAATTATGAAACCCAATATCCAAGATATACATTTCATAATTATCAACTTTAACGCTACTTCACTAAAAGCTTAGAGCTGCACTCTTGAACTATATAGAATTACGAAGCCCGAATAGCTAAGTCTTGATGACATATCATAATGTGCCGTATCTGTATAAGATTATCTACAATCGACTTAAAGATAAATTCTGTCTTACCTTTCTAATTATTTTACTCTTAGATTTCATTATCATACCATTGGAAAACTTACCATCTAGAGACAGTATACCATTTGTTTATACCTATGTATCGAAATGGTCGAATGCTTCAGTTTTTGAATTATAGGATAATGCATATAAGAGGATTCAACGACTCCTATAAAGGAGCTATGGATTCCATATCTATGAATAACAAGTCTACCTATCAAGAGTCATGCTTCTAACATACCAGTATGTGTTCCAACATAAAATGTGGATGTTACCCTTTGGTACATCAAAAGACGTAAGCCAAGATAACGAGTCTATTATTCATCTTAGGATTAAGATGCAACACATATGATTATCTAAAGTGAATTGATTTGCTGAGATAGAATTATTAATCCTAATCAATTACACTTTATGTCTCCATCTAATATATCACCATTTATGACAATGCACCAATGTTTTTATCACGGAGTTCACCTCCGATTGGCCGAGACAAACCATTTCCAATCAATGATATAGACAACATAACAATCTTTGTATGAATAAAATGCCCAACTTTATTCCCTCGATTGCAGATCTTATGATTTAGACCGTTGCCTATGGAATCATGTCTTCTGTAAAATCTGTTTATCATATACCTGAGTCTAAAGGTTTAGACCGACAGTCTCAGACTTTTGTTTACTTATCATACATTCAACAATATGAATGTAAAGAGGACAACAATTTGCTATATGAATAATAACTAAACACTTTATTTATAAATATGTCTCCAAAAACATATTATATTTTCAGTCCTTAGGGCATATATGTCAACAATCTCCCACTTGCACTAAGTGAGTAAATATGAAAAATCCCACATCCCTATAGCTTCCACATGCCTCTCGAAACTCTGGCAGCTAGTGTCTTCATGAATGGATCAGCTAAATTGTCCTCGGATGCGATTTTGCAAACAGCGACATGCCCACCCTTTACAAAGTCCTTTATCACATAATACTTCCGATAAATATGCTTATTCTTCTTGTGAAATCTTTGTTCCTTAGCATTAGCTAACACCATATTGTTATCACAGTACAGTGATACCACCTTTCCATGCCAGGAACTACCTCAAGATCCCTAAGGAATTTGCAGAGCCACACTACTTCTTTTGCAGCATAATTGGCTGCCACACACTCATCCTCCATCGTTGAATCTGAAGTTCAATCTTGTTTCATACTTCTCCAAGCAATGGCACCATTGCCCAAAGCAAGCACAAACCTAGAAGTCGATCTCCTTGAATCCAAACAGGATTAAAAATCTAAGTCAATGTATCCTAAAGGAATCAAATCCTCACCTGAATACACAAGCATATACCCTCGAGTTTTTCTCAAATACTTGAAAATATGCTTGATCGCAACCTAGTAGTTAAGCCTCAGATCCACCTAAAATCGACTGACAATCCCAACTGCATAATTAATATCCAGTTGTGTGTAAAGCATGACATACATGAGAGTACCCACTACCAAAGCATAAGACACCTTCTTCATGTATTCTCTTTCTTCACTAGACTTTGGTGAGTCTTTCTTAGAAATAGTAATTCTAGACCTTGATGGTTACCCACCTTCCTTGGAATCTTACATTGCAAACCTTTTAAGAATTTTATCTATATAGCCCTCTTGGGACAAAGATATCATTTTGTTCTTTCTATACCGAAAGATCTAGAAATCGAGAACAAAATCAGCCTTACCCAAGTCCTTCATTTCAAACTGCTTAGTCAACCATAATTTGACTGATGACAATGGCCCAACGTCATTGTCAATTAGCAGAATGTCATCTACATAGAGCAGTAGAAAAACCACCTTCTTGTCCTTAATGTATTAGTAAACAAATAGTTTATCCACACTTTGTATGAACTTGTAAGTCTTAATCACTTAATCAAATCTTATGTTCCATTGATGAGAAGCTTGCTTAAGGCCATAAATTGACTTTAGCAGCTTATAAACCTTACCCTTTTGACCTTTAGCCTTAAACCTGTCTAGCTGCTCTATATATATGGACTCATTAAGATAGCCATTTAGAAAAGCTATCTTGACATCCATCTATCAAATCTTATAGTCGAGAACTACAGCTATGGACAAGAGAATACAGATGGACTTAAGCATGGCAACAGGCACAAAGGTTTCCTCGTAATTGATTACTTCCTTTTGCCTGTATCCCTTAGCTACTGACCTAGCCTTATAGGTTTCAACCTTTCCATCTACTCCTCTCTTCTTCTTATAGATCCACTTACACCCTATGGGTTCTATCTGTTGGAAAAGAACTATAAGCTTCTAGACCTAATTAGTCTCCATAGACATCATCTCTGTATTCATGGCCTCTATCCAGAGTTTCAAATCAACATCCTCCATAACCTCTTCGTAAGTGTAAGGATCCTTGTCATGTATATCCAGTTCAGCCAAGAAAGCCTCACCATTGAACATATACCTCTTGAGTTGACGCCCAGTCCTCCCACTAGGTTGAAGCCACTTAGGTTGTTGTTTTGATTCGGTTGGTTTTTCTACATTGATTGGAACAGTTTCATTTGGAACCCTCAGAGTGACGGATCACTCGCCAACTCCTTGAACACCATTTTGCTTTGAGGCTTAAAGTCAACCATGTAACTTTCATCAAGGAAAGTTGCATTAGTTAAAACCATGACTTTATTTTCCTTTGGGTTATAGAAATGACCCCCTTTAGTCCCTTTTGGATATCTAACAAACATGCAAACTTTCGAACATGCTTCCAACTTATTTGCTTCCTTAAACAAGACATAAGCCAAACATCCACATATATGAATATGGTTTGAGGATGTCTTCTTGCCTGTCCACAACTCGTGAGGAGTTTTAGGAATCGATTTTGAAGGCACATTGTACAAAAGATAAAATGCGGTTTACAGTGCATATCCCCAAAAGGATAAAGGCAATGATGAATAACTCATCATAGACCTAACCATGTCCAATAAAGTCCCATTCCTTCACTCAGCTATGCCATTCTGCTGCGGTGTGCTTAGCGCAATCAAATTAGATAAAATCCCATTCTCCAATATGTGTCCCAAGAACTCATCAGAAAAGTATTCTCCACCTCGATCAGATCGAAGTGCACTTATAGGTTTACCTAATTGCTTTTCCACTTTAGCCCAAAACTCCCTTAACTTGTCATAAGTTTTGCTTTTGTAGTGCATTAGGTACACATACCCATACCTTGAGTAATCATCAATAAAGGTGACAAAATACTCATACCCTCCTTATGCCAGGATGTTCATAGGTCTGTGAACATCACTGTGCACAGGTTCTAGAACCCCTATGGTCCTATTGGCTTTAGACCCAAATGGTCTTTTAGTTATTTTACCCTCTAAACAAGATTCACATTGTGGTATAGATTCCAACTTTAAGTGACTTAAAGGTCTATCCCTTACAAACTTTTGAATCCTATTTAGGTTTATATGACCTAGTCGCAAATGCCAAAGATAAGTCTTAATAGAGTGGCAAGTTTTAAGTCTTTTAGAGTTATTATCATTAATCTTAGCATTAAGCAGTAAGTCCATCTTAGATTTGATAAAATATAGATTATTTTGCATCCATCCACAACAGATAAAGGATTTGTTTTTATGAATCACCACTTTATTATTAAAAGAAACCAAATAGGAGTCTTTAAATAAATAAACTATAGAAATTAAATTCCTTTTAAGTTTAGGAACATAAAAATAATCTCGTAAAACTAAATTCATATAATTATCAAAATGCATATGAACGTCTACCATTGCTTTAGTTAAGACCAAATATCCATCATCCATCAAGAAGCTTGAAGTCTTCACAAAGCAAACTTCTCATTTCTTTGAACCTTTTAGAGAAACACAAACATGATTAGTTGCTCCAAAATCTATGACCTAAGTGTCATTAGATTCCTTAACCAAACATGTTTCAACAACCAAAAGATCACACTTATCTCCTCAAGAAAGGAAGTCCTTGCAATTCTTCTTTATGTGCTCAACCTTTTCACAAAAAAAGCACTTGAGCTTCTTCTAGTTTTTCTTGTTCTTCTTCTTATTCTTGTCATGTGTAGGAATAGAAGACTTCCTATTCTTGGCCCGTTGCTTCTTTTCATTCCTTGGGTTGGGATTGGAACCAGAAGTAATCGCCAAAATTCCATAAGAATCTTTTATTTTCCACCCAAAATTCTTTGGATAGAGCCTCAGTTTTAATTCAAATAACTCCAATAGAGAAGTTATTGATTAAAACAGCATATCTAAATAATCTCAAGGAAAATAAATGTTTCTAATAATTCTACAAGTTTATCTCGAATTAATTTACAAAATTAATTCAACCAATAAATAGACATGAATTATCTGATCCTATTGAATTTCAGCCAACCTAATAATTTAACATAAGTCACTAATTTATTAGAAAAGCACACCATATCATTACAGGATTTATTATAAGTTAGGAAATAGGACCTGGTGGACCTATATAGTTCAAGCTCTAATAATTATAAAATATAATATCCTAGATATATATTTTATAATTATCAACTCTAACGCTACTCCACTAAAAGCTTAAAGCTGCGCTCTCGAACTATATGAAATTACGAAGCCCCAAATTAGCTAAGTGTCCATGACATATCATGATGTGTTGTATCCACAATGGATATTCATAATCAGCTTAAGGATACATTCTATCTTACCTTCTTAATTATTTTTATCTTAAGTTCCATTATCTCACCAAAGACGGTATGCCATTTGGTTACACCTATGCATCAAATAGTTGAGTGTTTTAGTTTTCTAATTATAGGATAATGCATATAAGAAAATATCATTGACTCCACCAATAGAGCTATGGATTTCATATCTGTGAATAACAAGTCTACGCTATCAAGAGTCATGTCTTTAGCGTACCTGTATGCTACTATCATAAAGTCAAGATGTCAACCTTTGGTACATTAAAAGATGTAAGTTAAGATAACAGGTCCATTAGTCATTTCAAGACTAAGATACAACACATATGATTTTATCCAAAGTGAATTGATTTGCACATATGGAATTATTAATCCAAATTAATTCCATTTAATATCCAGATTCAATACATTGTCACCTATGACAATGCACCAATGTTTCTACTTTTGAAGTCCCACTCTGATGGCCAAGACAAACCATCTCTCATTAGGGATGCAGACGACATAACAATCTTAGCGTGAATAAAATGCCCAACTTTATTCCCTCAGTTTCGAACCTGATGATTAGACCATCACCTTTAGAATCATGTATTCCAAATAATCTATCCATCATATACCTGATTCTCAAAGGTTTAGTCTGACAATCTTGGACTTTTGTTTGCTTATCATTATTCAACAAATATGAAGTAAAGAGGACAACATTTGGTATATGAACAATAAATAAATTCTTTATTGATAAAATGCCTCCAAAAATATATTACAACATTTTACTCCTTAGGTCATACATGTACAATAATTAGTTATGTGGTCGAGATAGTCAGTAGGTTTCAGTCAGATTTGGGACCGAACCATTGGGTTATGGTCAAGCTTATTTGCAAGTCCCTGAGAAGGATATATGCTTTCATATTAGGGAGAAGATTTAACACCTCCAGGATACATAGAATCAGATTTTCAGTCTTGTTCAGATTTGAGGAGATCGACTTCTAGTTTTGTATTTACTCACGGTGGCAGTGCCATTGTTTGGAGAAGTACTAAGCAAGATTGCACTTTAGATTCAACAATAGAAGCCATGTATGTTGCAGCTAGTGATGCTTTAAAAGAAGCTGTGTGGCTTTACAAGTTCCTTGGGGATCTTAAGGTAGTTCCTGGTATGGATAATACGACATTGCTGTGTCGTGATAATACTACAGTGATAGCTAATGGTAAGAAACCAAGATTTCATTAGAAGGGTTGGCATATTCATCAGAAGTATCATGTGATAAATGACTTTGTTGAGGGCAGGTATATTGCTATATGCAAAATCGCATCTAAGGTGTCTTATGCTTTAGCAGGGCATGTTGAAGTCTTTAAGTCCACAAAATTTCATTCCCTGGGCTGGGATTGGAACCAAAAGCAACCGTCAAGTTAGCCTCTCTACCAGCAAGAGATTCCTTGATTAGAAGTTCAAACTCCTGTAGGCTCAGGCATAAGACACCTTTGATGCGATTTTACATATAGCAACATGCCTGCTCTTAATGAAGTCTACCAAGGCATGTTACTAGGTTTAGAATTACTCTTTCTAAGAAAGACTCACCTAAGTCAGATGAAGAAAGAGAATACATAAAGAAGATATCTTATGCTTTAGCAGTGGATAGTCTCATGTATGCCATTCTTTGCACACGACTAGATATTAGTTATGTGGTTAGGATAGTAAGTCGATTTCAGTCGGATCCAGGACCGAACCACTGGGTTGTGGTCAAGCATATTTTCAGGTACCTAAGAAGGACTCATGGGTATATGCTTGTATATTTAGGTGAGCATTTAACACCTTTAGGATATACTAACTCAGATTTCCTATCCTATCCGGATTCAAGAAGATCGACTTTAGGTTCTCTGTTTATTCTAGGTGGTAGTGCCATTGTTTGGAGAAGTGTCAAGCAAGGTTGCACTTCAGATTTAATGATAGAGACTAAGTATGTGGCAGCTAGAGACGCTTCAAAAGAAGCAGTGTGGTTCCACAAGTTCCTTGGGGATCTTGAGGTAGTTCTCGATATGGATAAGGCAGTATCGCTATATTATGATAACAGTGCAGCGATAGCTAATCCTAAGGAACCAAGATTTCACAAGAAGAGTAAGCATATTGATTTGAAGTATCCTGTGATAAAGGACTTCATTTAGGGCAAGCATATTGTTGTATGCAAAGTTACATCTGAGGACAATTTAGCTGATCCATTCACAAAGACACTAACTTGGAGAGTTTTCAATAGGCATGTGGAAACTATAAGGATGCAGGATTTATCATATTTACTCACTTAGTGCAAGTGGGAGATTGTTAGACATGTATGCCCTAAGGAGTAAAAATGTATATATTTTTGGAGACACTTTTATCAATAAGGAATTCATTTATTATTCATATACCAAATTATTGTCCTCTTTATGTTCATATATGTTGGATGCATGATAAACAAACAAAAGTCTGAGACTATTAGTCTAACCCTTTTGAATCAGGCATATGATGACAAATTATGCGAAAGATATGATTCTAAAGGTAATGTTCTAAATCAGAAGATCCACAATTGAGGGAATAAAGTTGGTTGCTTTATTCATGCAAAGATAGTTATGCTATCTATATCCCAAATGGGAGATGGTTTCTCTTAGCCATCAGAAGTAGACTCTGCAAATAGAAACATTGGTGTATTGTCATAGGTGACAATGTATTGGATCAGGACATAAAGTCTAATTTATTTAGATTAATAATTCTGTCTTGGCAAATCAATTCACTTTAGGCAATCATATGTGTTGTATCTTAATCTTTAGATGAATAGTAGGCCTGTTGTCTTGATTTATGTCTTTTGATATACCAAAGGGTGACATCCACAATTTATGTTGGTATGCATACTGGAACATTGGAGATATGCTCTTAATAGGGTACACTTGTTATTAATAGATATGACTCTTTAGGAGTCGATGATATCCTCTTATATGTATTATCTTGTAATGGGAAGATTGGAGCACTCAACCATTTGGATACATAGGTGTAAAGGAATAGTATACCGTCTTTGGATGATAAGTTTTTCGATAGTGAGATAATGGAACGTGAGAGAAGAATAATCAGGAAGGTAAAACAGAATTTATCCTTAAGACAATTATGGATAATCTTATAGGGATACGATATATTATGATATGTCATGGAGACTTAGCTATTTGGGCTTCATAATTTTATATAGTTTGAGAGTGTAGCTCTAAGCTTTTAGTGGAGTAGCATTAGAGTTGATAATTATAAAACATATATTTGGGATATTAGGTTTTATAATTATCAGAAACTTGAACTATATAGGTCAATCAGGTCCTGTTTGCTAGCACATAATAAATCTGTGACGATATGGCATGCTTTTTCAATAAATTGATGACTTTTGTTTAATTATTAGATTGGCTGAAATTGTTGGGTTTGGTGTCCTAAAAGCTGTGACATTATATATATTGTTAATAAATAAATAAAGTGACATTTGTTATTATTTTGGTTGATATATGTGTTATGAATACATTAATAAACAACATGAAAATTCCATGATTATTTATGTGACTATAAATTTTGCATATAAGTGTTATATGCTTAGGGATAAAATTTATAGATAATAATCTAAATAGCCTGTAATAATTAATTAAAGTTTGGGATCTTTAATTAAATATTACAAGTGCGGTCCAATCTCATTTAGAATGAAATAAGTCATTATCCGGACCATTAATGTAGAGACATTGGATTGGAGGTACTTTATACAATGAGATTATATAAGACTGGACCAGATGAATTATGAGTCTCTAATAATCATCCATTATAAATAGAATATTCAAATTTATCACTATGATGATCATATATTTGATAGTCTTAATCCTGAGTATTTATTAGACTCCTATTTATGACAATATGTTTTTTGACTTGCATGATAAGATTTGTGTAAGCACAGATCATAACTTAGCATCTTAGAAACAGAATGTAATAAATGGCTGAGAATAATAATATACAGATATGGAATCCATTCCTTCTCTATGGAAGTTAGAAAAATAGTTCTCTTGAGTGATAATTCAAGGTTTAAACAGTAGAGCGCTCGTTCATAATAAGAATATGAATTAACTGTTCATTAGAGAATTATTGGTACTCAAGGATAAAGATATAATAAGAGAGGTAAAAGGAAATTAAACCTAGCTCTTATTATGAACTATTTATGGAGGACTGACTTATATGTAATGATTATATCAATGGACTATTCGCTAATTTTCTTTGAGTAATTTTACTATAACCTCAAGAGTTTAGTTTCAGGTTTTTAGTGGAGTAACACTGAAACTAATAAATTTAACACATTAATTAAAGAGTTTGATTAATTGTCAAATTTATTGGAGCTTGGGTTATAGGTCCATAGATCCCCAATACCACCTCTGTAACACTATATTGGATTTATGCATAGAATGAGTTATACATATTTAGTTTAGAATTATTGAATTCTGAATTAATTATTTCACACTTGAGTTATTAATGTGACGCAGAAAAATGTTCTCTATGACACATAATGTAATGTGATAAAAGTTGTCACATTTAACTGAGTATCAGTTAATTAAAATCTATATTAAATAAATGTGATTTGTTTTTTAATGTATATTTAGATATATATATGTGGTTTTGAACCAAATCTTTTTTTTTATAAGTTTTTATAATATATTAATATTTATATATATATTTAAAAGAAAAAGAATGTAAAGTTTACGTTTTACTTTATATATATATATATGAAATGAATCAAAAAGTGATTCGTTATTAAAAAAAAAAAGGAAATCACGTTTAAACAAAAACGTGAGCTTCTTTACATATATATATGTATATTTTTTTTTTTGGGAAAGAAGGAAATATAAAAAAAAAAAAAGAGGAAAGGAAAAGTTAAATGGTTACAACCCTGTAAATTATATCATTTCCCCATATGTATGATATGGTGGTTATTTTTTATATTGAAAGTCAATCGAAAAGTGACTAATTGTTCAGATATAAAAAATGAGAGATAATAGTTATCTCATGAGTTTTTTCATTTACATAACTTTTACAAGATACTCAGAGAGAAAAACTGAGAGTTCTTCTCTGGAAAAAAGGTCTGCTATCTCATGTGTTGAGTACATAGCAGTTTCAGAAAAGTGTGAGAAAAATTCATTCTGATAGTTTTACGCCCACTCGTCTTTCCATTGGTGTGGAGGCTTGGATTGGAAGACCGTGGTGTCAAAGAGGAAGGCTAGGATACCCTGATAGTCTTCAAAAGGTTTGTAAAATTCCTAAAGCTTTCTATTATTAAGTAAAATTATATATCTATTCCCGATGTACAAAGTTTTTAGAAAATTTTTGTTTGTCAATGATCCGCCTCTTCCGCTGCGTTTCATATTTTAATTCCAACAGAAATTTGATAGGATTAGATAATTTATGTTTATTTATCGGTTGAATTAATTTTGTGTAAATTAATTCAAGGTAAACTTGTTGAATTATCTAGAATATTTATTTTCCTAGAGATTATCTAAATATAGTTATTTTAATCAAATAACTTCTCTATTGGATTATTTAAATTAAGATTGAGCCTTTTTCCAAAGAACCTCGGGTGAAAAATAAAAGATTTACAAGGATCATTTATTGTAAGTTTAGCAAGCCGATCTTTAGGTTCGGCCTACTGATGGAGTAAGTTCGGTAGGCTGATCTACCAGTTTGGCCTACCGACCGAAAAATAATCAGATCATGCATTTTTACACGATTTTATCTTATATTGATCCAGATTCGAATTTTCAATGCCTTATTTGATAAGGACTAACTCTTGGGTCTAACCACTATAAATAAGAAATGAGACTTCACCATTACAAAAATCAATTGAGAGATTAAGAGTGAGCGCACTATACAGTGAGTCTCTAAAACTCCCCTGAAGAGCTATTGTTCACAAATCATGAACGGTAACTCTAGGTATTTCTCAATTGGTTGGAAAGAGACTCACTAGGGAGGAGCTGTATGAAGTATGCCCCAACATACTCTGATCGTGGATAGAGAATAGCAAATAAGACCAGTTGGTTAAGGCTCTTTTAGAACATTCTTGTCTCCATAGATTGCAGGAGCTCTTCGGTATACAAGGTTCATAAGATCTGGTTAATTTATGCATATAGTGCGTCATACTTGTGTTTTAGAAAATACTTTGGTGTAAAAATTTTAAACTTTTAATACATACTATTTTTCCAACAAAGTTAGTTGCTAAACTTAAATTTCATAAAATAAGATTATTATCATACTAAATCGCTAAATTCCTCGTTTAATCATTACAGAAAAATGGCAGGTATTAAATCCTACTTCTTGGACTCCACAGCCAACTTGTCCTCCAGCTCGTTCTTTAGCAACAAGTATTACTTGGCCTTGGCCTCCTTAGCAGCAAATTTTCCCTCTAGGATGGCCAATTGGCTGTCTACTTTTCTTTCTAAAATAAGGTCGTGGCGTGGAGGTCATCGCTAGCTAACAAGGTCACCAGAGCCTAAAAAGTTGCAAAGGAAAGGAAAAACTAGTAAGTGCTTGAGGAGTCGAACAATGCTAAGGGAGGTCGACACATTCGCTCATATTTTGGCCGACTAAGTACTTGTACTACTCCAATGGAGTGTTTCCTTGCAACAACACCTAGTCGCTCTCATTATTGTTCTTTCTTATTGTTTTCATCAACGAGTTCATCCACGAAGGGCAGTGAGAGATGACTAAAGCAAGGTCATCCAGGAGGATGGTAGATACTACTTGTACTTGCTTCCCCTTTGTGGACTTTTGGGCTCTTGAGGGTAGGGCTAAAGGTAAAGACCAAGGATAGGAATCGACCTTGTCACCCTTGGAAGATGAGTCCCCCTTAGACTAACCAAATTTAAGAGGCTTCTTGGACTCTAGGGTGTCGGTCCTTTGTTTTTTACTTTGGTCCTTCTTAGTCTTTTATGAGGCACCGCTGCCAACTCTTTAAAGCCCTAAACTTGGAAACCATCTCTATCACCAGGAAAACAAGATCAGTCACTTACACTTAAATAGAGTTAATGTTGATTAATTGAAATAGGAATGGTACTAATACCTTCTTCTGCCTCTTCATCACTACTAAGGGTAACTACTAAAGCTAGTTCCTATTGAGCTGACTAATCATTGACCTCATCCTCAAACTCTGGTACAGTTGACAAAGGAATGGCCAAATTGCTAAGATGCTTGAAATTATGGGTCCATCAATCCCCTACAATCCTTGAAAATATTGCTTGGATAAGTAAAATTATTGGTTTAATTAATTAATTTAAATTTGTGGAATTCTAAATTAAATGTCATTAAAAATAAATTAATTATAAATTAATTTATGTTTATTAAATAATAAGTTTATTAATAAATAATTTAAAATATTAAATTATTTGATTATATAATAATTAATTTTGAAGGACATACAGTGAGTCCCACCTACCATGCGTGGCACCAATAGCATAAAGGGAAAGTTGCTTGTGTACTTCAAAGCCTGTTTATCATGTTTCCATGTTTAGAATTTCCAATTTTAAATAAATGTGATTTGATTCAAATAAGGAAAAATAAATTTTAAAAATTGAGACTAGATAACAAGTAGATTCTTTCTTCTTTCTCTCCTTGAATTGGTGCCACACATAGATATGGTATGTGTATGTGGTTATTGACACAGTATAAGGAAAGAGAAAATTTTCTCTTTTATTTTAACCAAATATTTGATATTTAAATTAAAATAAAGGAAACTTTCAAATTAGATAAGTCTCCCATTCTTTATAAATAAAGGCATCCTCTATTCATCAAATACACAATTGAAAGTCTTGGTTAGTCTGAGAACTCTGACCAAGAAACCCATCATAGGTGTGTAGAGAGGGAGATCCGTTTTGGTCATGTGTTAAGATTAACAAGTGCCTAAAGTGAGAAGAGTGGTCACTTAGAAACCTTAATTCCTTCTTTGCCTAACCATTCATCCATCTACTACCAAGGACTAGACGAGGAAGATGGTGGTTTTGTTCATAGAGAACATCTTTACAATACAAGTTTACTAATCATCCTCTCTTCATCCAAGTAAGCAAAGTTTTATATATTTATTTAAGCATTAAATTAATATAATCTATAGCATATTTTACAAAAGTTTTGTGAAAATTTTGTTATATATGTTCCTTACCATAACCACGTTTTCACTATTTTTGTGAAAATCGTTTTCTAAAACCTACATGTCAGGCCTAACCCTAGCCCTCGATTGTGCCAAGGCCAGGCCTGGCCCATAACATTACAGGGTCAGGCTAAGCCTAGACTTGTAATGTGGCAGGTTAGGCCACTCTGTCGATGAACGACTTGACCAATTGGACACCTGTTTGAGTTGCCCAAAATGTTTCTCTTAAACAGTGGACGTTTGTAGTGTAGAAAGGTTATTTATCCATAGGGAGATGAAAATTTGTACCTTGGCAAATTGTTAAAACTAAACGGTCAAAAAGGCAAATAGTTTTTCAAAACAAAGTTTAACATAAAAGAAATATTTTTATGATTTTTTATTCAAAATTTAAAGCATAAAATTAAAACGGTGAAGCTTTGAGAATCTCTTGTATGTTTTGTAACTGAGATAGAATTTTAACTCTAAAGAAATATTTAACTAAAGAATTTTATTTATTATATCTCCGTGGGTGGTCTCTTTTTGGATTAGCACCTTCTTCCAATTGAATATGATGGGAGCAAATGAAGAGACTAATACAATTGATATCAGCTACTGTCCAACCCAATGCCTTTTTATGATCACGCAACATGTTAATAAACCATCGCTCTTGTGATTCATCGAGTTTGGATGAAATGATGACAGGAAAAGATTCATTAGCTCCTAAGAATATATGTTTTAGTCCTTTAGGAAGTTGGGCTAACTTAACTTTTAGGATTTCTTTAGTGGATGGTTTTGGCTTTTCTCCTTCTAGAAACAGCTTTTCAAAATGTGGTTGCCAAAACTTTGTTTTCTTGTCTAGTAAATGTTTAGGAATATCATAAATGGGTCAAGATTAGGACGTTAGAAGACTTCTTCAAGCACATCGATTCACTTAAGAAATTCTTCATGAACAGCTTCATCATTGATTTCAATGTAAGAACATTTATCATTGCTTTGAAATTACTTCCCAATGTGGAAAACATTAACTTCAAGGGTCATGTTTCGAAAAGAGATTTTCATGAGACCTTTTCAACAGTTGATGAGAGCATCAGCCGTAGCTAAGAAAGCTCTTCGAAGAATGTTAGGAATTTTGATTCCATACCCACCTCAGTTTAAGTGTCTTAAATGAGAAAATCCATGGGATAATACAACTAATCAACTTGCAACAAAATATCTTCAACTATCCCTTGTGGTTTCTTCATGGACCAATCTACCAATTGCAAGTCCATAGATGTTGGCATAATCTCTCCAAGGCCTTGTTGTGAGTAAATCAAATAAGGCATGAGATTGACGCTCATTCCTAAGTCTAACAAGGCTTGTGAGACATCTAGGATCTTTGTACTTGACGGTGCTCTTTGCTAAAGAACTGCATTTAGTTGCTCAGTCAAAAATGCAGTCTTTGGGACATGATGTTTCCTTTTCACAGTGCATAAATCCTTCATAACTTTGGCATAAGCAGGCACTTGTTTGAGAATTCACAAAAGAGGAAGATCGATTCAAACTTGCTTCAAATGTTCCAAGATGTATTCATAATTTTTTGGCTCTTTCCTAGTGGATTGAATGCTTGAGGAAAGGGGCTTTTACAATAAGCTTATTTAGTTCTTCTTCTTCTCATCTTTGTGGAACATCTTCTTCATCACTCGCATCTGCAATGTCTGATTTTTCCAATGATTTACCATTGCGAGTAGTAACATGACTAACCTTTTCATCCCTCTCTTGAGTGTTAGAGGTTTGTATCATGTTTTGTCCTTGAGATGAACATTTTTCAGTCAAATTTGAAATTTCTTTTGTCATTTGTATTAAAGCAGCTTTAATTTTCTCACATGACTTATTTTGTATCTCAATGAATGCTTGCAATGTTTCTTCAAGAGATTCTTGAGTGTGAATCATGCTGAGAAGCATTTTCTCTCAAGTGCATTTCCTCTTCAATTCCCCATTGATTTCCAAATGAATGCACTTGATTTGAATTCCTCCTATTGAAATTCAAATTGTTTCTTCAATCAAGATTGTGTGTTCCGGGATAAGGAGCACAAGGCTTATAATTTATCTTTAAAGCATTACATTGTTCCTCATATTCTCCTATCATTTTGTGACAGTCTAGTGGCTATTGTTCAAGCCTTTCATTCACAGAATTTGTTCTTTGTAGTTCAACTCTTGTGACTACATGTCTTCCTTTCTCATTCTTTGCTTTGAGGATTTCTAATTCTCTTGTAAGGTTTTCCCTAAAGTTGTAGTTAGCCTCTTCCTTCAATTGATGAATTCCAGTTGATTAGGACTTATTAGTATTATGAGGAATATCTAATTCAACCCATAAATGAACTTTCTTAGCAAATTCATCAAGAAATTACTTGGCCTCATCCAAATCCTTATGTAAAAATGTTCCATTGCACATCCCTTGTAGATATTGGGGATCATGACTTGTGAGTCCTTTGTAGAAGAAGCTGACGAGGCACCAATTTTTGTAACCATGGTGAGGACATTGACTTAACAAATCCTTAAAACTTTCCCATGCTTTATAGAAACTTTCATGGTCATTATGGGAGAAAGTCAGAATTTGCTTCTTAAGATTGTTGGTATTTTGATATAGGAAGTGTTTGTGTAAGAAAGTAGATGTCATGTCATTCCATGATTTGATGGATCAAGGTCCTAAATAATAGAGCCAACTTTTGGCTTTATCTTTCAGTGAGAAAGGAAAGAATTTCAATTTAATGGAATCAACATTGTGAGGTTGGTTATGGAAAGTGGCGATAACTTCCTCAAATTCACGAATATGAACATAAGGATTTTCTCTTTCTAATTCGATGAAAGTTGGTAAAAGTTGAATCAAGCTTGGCAAAAAATTATGTTGTGGAAGATTTGATAGAAACACAATACATGAAGGAGTTAAAGTGCGAGATGGATGCATGAAATCTTTCATCAACATTCTTTAAGGATTGTCACCAAGATTATCCATCACAAACGAATTTGAAAGAGTGGTTGACGAAGATGAAGATTACGAATAAGGGTTCGATGATTGTTTAGCAGGGTTTCTTGAGTTAAAAGCCTTAACAAATAGACCTGAATTGTCTCTATGTCGAAGCATTAACCCTAAGTGTTTCTCCTTTTTATTTTTTTAATTTTTTTATTTTTAATTAATTTTTTTAATTTACAAGGGAAAAGACGAAATGCTAAGCTTTACTTTATTCGGGGGGAATAAGATAGTGAATGAAAAGCATTCATCTAATTAAATTTGTAGATCTTGAGAATCGTATGCTTTAAGGATGTTCCTAGGAAAGATTGGTGGGGCCAAGGCTCCTTAAAAACCAATCTCCTAGTCAGAGCAATGTTCCTAGAATGACTGGTGTTGGGCAAGTTTTCGAAATTAACTGGCTATGGAAAGGTATCCGAGCCAATGCCAGCCCCTAAACAAAAGTCCCTCAAAGAACACTCTTCACAAAACCACAATTTATTTTATGAAAAACCTAACTCTAAAATTTTATTAAGTTTTATTTCTAAGTCAAAAACTAGATCTAAACCTAAAACTAACAAAAGAAATATTTTACAAACTATAATTAAAAATAAAATATTTTTTTTATGAATAGTGAACAATGTGTGAATAGTGACTGACGTGAATAATAGCTCATTTAACTAACTAAAAACCAAAATAACAATTTTTACACTATTCATAAGATAAGAACATAGTACTTATCTGGTTTCCCACTTAATTCAATAATCTGACAAAGTAACAGCACCTCGATGGCGACGGCATCAAATTTTTGTTTGAGTCGTCCAAAATGTTTCTCTTAAATAGCGGACGTTTGTAGTATATAAAGGTTGTCGTATCCATAAGGAGATGAAAATTTGTACCTCAACAAATTGTTAAAAACAAACGGTCAAAAAGGCAAGCAATTTTTCAAAACAAAGTTTAACGTAAAAAAAATATTTTTGTGAATTTTTTTATTCAAAATTTAAAGCATAAAATTAAAACAGTGAAGCCTTGAGAATCTCTTGTATGTTTTGTAACTGATATGGAATTTTAAATCTAAAGAAATTTTTATCTAAAGCATTTGATTTCTTATATCTTCTCTCATTAATTACAAGCACATTTTACTAATTTTATAAGTCAACCAAGAGTGACAATATAACAAGTCATAATGCAATAAGGGTCTTCCTATAAAAGTAACAAAATAATC
>CAMOHE010053351.1:39956-59083 GCA_946598075.1 Artocarpus hirsutus | reverse complement strand
AGTCGTACTGCAGTAAAAAGCATTCCATAAAATTAAGCATTATTTCATTATTACTAATATTAATTATGCAGCACAATTAAATTACATAAAAAAAGCATGACTGAATTCATGTAAATATTGGCAATATAACAACATTAAAATAACTATTAAAAACATAAAAATATAATTTATTCTACAAAAATATAGGCATTACAAAGCAAACGTAGAGTTAAAATCCATACCAGGGTACTATACATACAAGATCATCTCTCTGTCTCACCAAGCTCTCTACACTAATTTAGACATTATTTTATTATTATTTTTTAGGGGATATTGCTGAGTCTGACTCAATAGGAAGAAAAGAAAAGAAGGGGAAAGAAAAAAGGCCAAAGGCCCATTAAAAGGTGCTCTGGAACTGGGCTGATGCCCGGTATTTATCTGTTAGACGTGTATGCCCTAAGGAGTAAAAATATAATATGTTTTTAGAGACATTTTTTTGAATAAAGAATTCATTCTTTATTTATATACCAAAACCTGTCCTCTTTACGTTCATATTTATTGAATGTATATTAAGCAAACGATAGTTTGAGACTATCGGCCTAAACCTTTAGGAATTGGGCATATGATGAACAGATTAAGACACAATTCTTAAGGTGATGGTCTAAATCATAAGATCCACAATCGAGGGAATAAAGTTGGGCACTTTATTCATGTAAAGATTGTTATGTTATCAATATCCCTATTGGGAGATGGTTTGTCTTAACCATAGGAGGTGGACTCCGTGAATAGAAACATTGGCACGTTGTCATAGGTGACGATGTGTTGGATCGGGACATAATGTGAATTGATTTGGATGAATAATTCTATCTTGGTAAATCGATTTACTTTATAGAATCATTTTTGTTGCATCTCAATCCTGAGATGAATAATGGTCCCGTTGTCTTGACTTATGTCTTGTAATGTACTAAAGGGTGACACCCATATTTTAATAGTGGTACGCATGCCGGTACATTAGAGGCATAACTCTTGATATCATAGACTTGTTATTCATAGATATGGAATCCATAGCTCCTCTTTAGGAGTAGTGATATCCTCTTATATGTGTTATCTTGTAATTGGAAAACTAAAGTGCTCAACAATTTGAATACATAGGTGTAACTGAGTGGTATACTGTCTTTAGATGGTAAGTTTTTCGATGGTGAGATAATGAAACGTAGGATAAAAAAAATAAAAAAGGTAAGACAAAACTTGTATTTAAACCGATTATGGATAATCATATGAGAATATGATATATTATGATATGTAATGGAGACTTAGCTATATGCGCTTCGTAATTTTATATAGTTCGAGAGTGTAGCTCCAAGCCTTTAGTGGAGTAGCGTTGGAGTTGATAATTATTAAATGTATATATTAGATATTGGGTTTCATAATTATCGGAAGCTTGAACTATATAGGTCCATTTGCTCCCTTTTGTTAGCTCACAAAAATCTTATAACGATACGGTATGCTTTTCCAATAATTGGTGACCTATGTCAGATTTATTAGATTGGTTGAAATTTGAAAGAATCGGATAATTCAAGTTTGTTTATTGGTTGAATTAATTTTTGTGATAAAATTAATTCAAGATAAACTTGTTGAATTATCAGAATCGGATAATTCTAGTCTGTTTATCAGTTTATTTAATTTTGAATAAATCAAGATAAACTTATAGAATTATCAAGAATTCATTTATTTTTTTGAGATTATCTAAATAAAGTTGTTTTAATTAGATAACTTCTTTATTGGGTTATTTGAATTAAAACTGAGATTTATCCTATCGAATCTTAAGTGAAAAAAAAAAGATTCGCTGGGATTTCTATCGTAGGTTCGGCATGCCGATCCTCTGGTTCAACCTACCGATAGGGCAAGTTCAACATACTGATTCGACAGATTGGCATACCGATTGCGCGATAAAAAGATCACGTGTTTTCACATAGATTTCATCATATATTGATCCAAATTTGAATCTTATTTGAATTTTTAGGCATTACCTGATAAGGATTGACTCTTGGGCCCAACATCTATAAAAAGGGAGTGAGTCTCATTATTATTTAGATCAATTGAGAAATTAAGAGTGAAACTCTGTTGGTGAGATTTTGAAACTCTCTGAGAGCTTTTGTTTAAAAATCAAAAACACTATCTTTAGGTTCTCTCAATTGGTTGGAAGGAGAACCGCTTGGTAGAAGAGTTGTATATATGAGCCCACACTCACTCCAATGTGGATAGAGAATAGTAAAGAAGACTAATTAGTTGAGGCTCTTCTGGAACGCTACTTTTCTTCACGAATAACGGGAGTTCGTCAACATATAAAGATTTGTAAGATTTGGTTAATTTATGCATATAGCATGTCAAACTTGTGTTTTGAAAAATATTCTGATATTAAAATTTTTAAAATTCCGCTACGTACTATTTTTCAATAATTGGTATTAGAGCCATGGTTTTTATACAAATTTATGAGTTTGTGATCATGCTATATGTATAAATTATGTGATCTCGATCTCTTCTATGCTTGAATTTAATTTTATAAAGAGTTGGCACTGTAGGTTTCTATATATTTTTTATATGTTGTCATGGATTATATGGTAAATATTTATTAATTAATTATGGTTGATTAAGTTATTATTTAATTATTTAATAATTAATTAATTTACATTGGTTATGGTTTCATAGAGGTTATTTAGGAATTATTATTTAATTTTAATTTGTAAGAATTTTGTAATTAAATAATCATTTGAAAAAGATGGAACTAGAAGCGAATCTAGAAGATAGATGATGGCATCCCCTGGTATTTCCTGAGCCTTTAATTGAATGTTTTTAAATTGTTGAAAATAAAATTGATGAATTGCATCAAAAATATATTTTCTAAAAAGGGTGGTTTCTTCTCGGTCAGCATGTTGAACCCTCTAGATTGGCAGGCCTATGGTCGTAGATCGTTAGGCCAAACGTGAGGTTCGACAAGCCATCAGTGGGGCAAAAATCAAGTTGCTCTGGCGGCAGGCCGGTGGATCATGACCAATTGGCCGATTACCCAAATCGGCTTACCAGCAGAGAGTTGGAAATTTTTTCAAAAAAGGTGCAGTTTTTCAATATAGTTTTAATTTTATTTTTGGGACAATTCTTAAAAACATTAAAATTTAAATATGACCAGATATATGGAGTATTCGATTTATACAGGATTGAAGACTTAAGGATGAGTATTACATGAAGAAGGATACAGCTTGAGGATTCAAGGATGAAGAATGGATAATATGTTTTGATTATTCTTTTGTAATCTTTATTTTCTATTCTCTAAGGTGGAACGATAATACTATGGTTATTTATTATTATTTTGCTTGTAGCTTTGCTTGATTGCTTTGCTTGTCTATATTATAATATGATTTGCCATGTATATTGATAACATGCCATATAGAATTGGGAGTACCGCTCAATTAAAATTTGTCCATGCATGTTTTTAAAATAAAACCTTGATTTCAAAAGATTGAGTGGGAGAAGGTTTTCGAAGAGAGGACCTAAGGCCTCCATCGCTAGTCCATAGGAAATACATGGTGGTTCTAACCCATAGAAAGAGACTTCATCATGTACCAGGTTAGATCTCTGAGAGGATAGGGTATTTTAGCATGATTTATGGTTGCACACCCCTAGGTGGTGATTATAAATGATGGATAAAATATTAAAATGATAGTTCTACACTCATGTTAATTTTATTATTAACCTTCCTTAGGAGCTCTATTAATAAAATTAATGGCCAAAGAAACGATTATTAATATATGTTGGATCATACGGGTCCTAGATGGCATATATTAATCAAGAGGGGATTCGTGTTCCTTATTGAATTTGGCATACTCCCTTAGGAGCTTGTTTAATTCTGAGTTAGGAATTATCGTTGTAAGGTTGTGATATTTTGAAAGTTTTGACACATAAACACATTTGCATATTTTACATGATTGTGCTATTGTAATAAATTATTATGCTATGTTTACTTATGTTTGTTATATGATTCTTTATTGTAGATTAAAAATGTCTAAAAATGCTTTATCTTTGATACTTGACAAAAACTAATTAACTAAAGAGAATTATAATGATTTAAAATGAAACCTGTATATAGTCCTCTCCTTAAAGAAACTGAAATTCGTGCTGACAACCCCTTGTCCTCCCGAGCCTATGGGAGATTCCACCAACAATCAATTCTAAGCATATAATCATTGAAAAGATGCAAACCATCAGGCCCATTGTTATGTTATGGCCAGCATGAACAACGTGCTACAGGCTCAATATGAGGATTATGAGACTATTAAGCAGATCTTGAATAATTTGGAAGACACGTTTGGACGCCAGACCTTAACTAAGTAGCACGAGGTGCTTCAAAAACTTCTTAACTATAAGTAGAGGCTGGGGATATCTATAAAGGAGCACATGATGTTGGTCATGGGTTACCTCGCTTAGGCATAAAACAATGGAGCCGACATCGATGCTAAAACTCAAATGACTATGGATTTTGAGACTCTATCAAAGGAATTTATTATGTTTGGAGCTACTTTTAATTTAAGCAATAGATGAGATATGACCTCAATAGAATTAATAAATAGTTGCAAGAGTTTGAACTACTGATCAAGGAGCCTCTTACTGGTGGTGAGGCTAATTTGGCGGCTACTTTTGGTTCCAATCCCAATTCTGGGAATGGAAAGAAAAAACAGGCTAAGAACAGGAAATCTTCTATTCTTGCTAACAACAAGATCAAGAAGAAGAAGAAAAAGAACCTAAAGAAGCTAAAGTACTTCTTCTGTGGGAAGGTCCGGCACATCAAGAAGCATTGCAAGGACTTCCTTTCCAAAGGAGGTAGGTGTGATCTTTTGTACTTAGAAACCTGTTTGGTTGAGGAATCTAATAACCTTTGGGTCATAGATTCTAGTGCAACTAATCATATTTGTGTTTCTCAACAGGGGTTCAAAGAAACAAGAAGTCTGCTTCATGAAGACTTTGTGCTTTAGATGGGCAATGGATCCTTGGTCTTAATAGAAGCAGTGGGAGACATCCACCTTTATTTTGATAATTATAGGATTTCAATTTTGTGAGATTGTTTTTATGTTCCTAAATTTAAAAGAAATCTAATTTATGTAGCTTGTTTATTTAAAGACTCCTATTTGGTTTCTTTTAATAATAAAGTGGTGATTCATAAAAACAAATCTTTTATCTATTCTGGATGGATGCAAAATAATCTATATTTTATCAAACCTAAGATGGGCTTACTACTTATTGCTGGGATAAATGATAATAACTCTAAAAAACTTAAACTTCTCACTCTAATAAGACTTATCTTTGGCATTTACACCTTGATCATATTAACCTGAATAGGATTCAAAGGTTGGTAAGGGACGGACCTTTAAGTTACTTAAAGGTAGAATCTATACCTCAATAAGGATCTTGTTTGGAAGGTAAAATAACCAAAAGACCATTTGGGTCTAAGGGCAATAGTGCTGAAGGGGTTCTAGAATTGTGCATAGTGATGTTTGTGGACCAATGAACAACCAGGCATGAAGATGGTATAAGTACTTTGTCACTTTTATTAACGGTTAGTCAAGTTATGGGTATGTGTACCTAATGCACCGCAAAAGCGAACTTATGACAAGTTTGGGGAGATTCGGGCTGAGTGGAAAAACAATTGGGTAGACCCATAAAGGCACTTCGATCCGATCAAGGTGCAGAGTACCTTTCTGATGAGTTTCTGAGATACTTATTAGAGAATGCGATTTTATCCCATTTGACTACGCCGGATAGTCCACAGCAGAATAACATAGCAAAGAGAAGAAATAGGACTTTATTGGATATGGTCAGGTCCATGATGAGTTATTTATCATTGCCTTTGTCTTTTTGGGGATATATACTACAAACTGCATATTATCTTTTGAACAATGTGCCTTCAAAATTGGTTCATAAAACTCCTTATGAGTTGTAGACAGGCAAGAAGACATCCTTATACCATATTCGCATATGAAAATGTCTGGCTCATGTCCTGTTTAAGGGTGCGAAAAAGTTGAAAGCACGTTTGGAAGTTTGCGTGTTTGTAGGATATCTAAAAGGGACTAAAGTGGGTTATTTCTATAACCTAAAGGAAAATAAAGTCGTGGTTTCAACTAGTGCAACTTTCCTTGAGGAGAGTTATATGGACAACTTTAAGCCTTGAAGCAAAGTGGTGCTTGAGGAGTTAATGAGTGATCCAATCACTCTGGAGGCTTCGAATGAAATCGTTTCGATTAGTGTAGAAAAACCAAACGTACCTAAAGTGCTTTGGCGTTGTGGGAGGATCGGGCGTCAACCCAAAAAGTATATGTTCAATAGTGAGGCCTTCTTGGCTTAACCAGATGAACATGACATGGATCCTTATACTTACGTAGAGGCTATAGAGGATGTTGATTTGAAACTCTAGACAAAGGCCATGAACACAGAGATGAAGTCTATGGAGACTAATAGGGTCTGGGAGCTTAAGGATCTTACCAAAAGGGTAAAACCCATAAGATGTAAGTGGATCTACAAGAGGAAAAGAGGAGTGGATGGAAAGATCAAAACCTTTAAGGCTAGACTGGTAGCTAAGGGTTATATACAAAAGGAAGGAATCAATTATGAGGAAAACTTTTCGCCTACGGCCATGTTTAAGTCCATCCAAATTCTCTCGTCCACAGCTACTATTCCCAACTACGAGATTCGACAGATGGATGTCAAGACGGCTTTTCTAAATAGCTATCTTGATGAGTCTATTTATATGGAACAACCAGACAGGTTCAAGGTTAAGGGTTAAGAGGGTAAGGTTTGTAAGCTGTTAAGGTCAATTTATGGACTTAAGCAGGCTTCCTGTTCTTGGAACATAAGATTTGATCAAGTGATCAAGACTTAAGGGTTCTCACAAAATGTGGATGAATCATGTATATGTAAACACATTGAGGATGGGAAGGTAGTCTTTCTACTGCTCTATGTAGATGACATTCTACTAATTGGCAATGATGTTAGAGCGTTATCATCGATCAAATTATGGTTGACCAAGCAGTTTGACATAAAGGACTTGGGTGAGGCTAATTTTGTTCTCGGTATATAGATTTTTTGGCATAGGAAGAACAAAATAATAGCTTTAACACAAGCCAGCTATATAGATAAGATTCTCAAGAGGCTTGCAATGTAGGATTCCAAGTAAGGTGGGCAACCATCTAGGTCTGGAATTACTCTTGCTAAGAAAGACTCTCCAAATTTTGATGAAGAAAGACTTGTATACCATGCTTTGCACATGACCGGATATTTGTTATGTAGTTAAGATTGTAAGTTGATTTCAGGCGAATCCGGGACCGAACTATTGGGTTACAATTAAGCATATTTGAAGTACCTGAGAAGGACTCAATGTCTGGATTCTAGGAGATCAACTTCGGGTTTTATGTTTACTTTGGTCGATGCTACCATTAGTTGGAGAAGTATGAAGCAAGATTAAACTTCAGATTCAATGATGGAGGCCGAGCATGTGGTAGCTAGTGATGCTTCGAAAGGAGCAGTATGGCTCCATAAGTTCCATGTGGATCTTGAGGTAGTTCCTAGAATGGATAAGGCAGTATCACTGTACTGTGATAACAGTGCAGTGGTAGCTAATGCTAAGGAACCAAAATTTCACAAGAAAAGTAAACATATTTATCGAAAGTGTCATGTTAAAGGACTTCGTCAAGAACGGGCATGTCACGGTGTGCAAAATCACGTCAGAGGACAATTTAGTTGATCCATTTACAAAGACACTTACTAGGAGAGTCTTCAAGAGACATGTGGAAGCTATAGGGATGCGAGATTTGTCATATTTACTCACTTAGTGTAAGTGGAAGATTGTTATACATGTTTGCCCTAAGGAGTAAAAATATAACATGTTTTTGGAGACATTTTTAAGAATAAAGAATTCATTCATTATTTATATACCAAAACTTGTCCTCTTTATATTCATATTTGTTGAATATATGTTAAGCAAATAATAGTCTAAGACTGTCAGTTTGAACCTTTAAGAATTGGGCATATGATGGATAGATTATGCAAAAAACACGATTCTTAAGGCAACGGTCTAAATCATAAGATCCGCAATCGAGGGAATAAAATTAGGCACTTTATTCATGTAAAGATTATTATGTTGTCTATAACTTTATTGGAAGATGGTTTGTCTTAACCATCAGAGGTGGACTCCGTGAATAGAAACATTAGCACGTTGTCATAGGTGAAGATGTATTGAATCGGGACATAAAGTGAATTGATTTGGATTAATAATTTTGTCTCAGCAAATCGTTTTACTTTAAAAAATCATTTGTATTGCATCTTAATCTTAAGATGAATAGTGGACCCATTATCTTGACTAATGTCTTTTGATGTACCAAAGGGTGACACCTACATTTTAATAGTGGTACACATGCTAGTGTGTTAGAGGCATGACTCTGATAGCGTAGACGCTTTATTCATAAATATGGAACCCATAGCTCTTCTTTGGGAATAGTGATATCCTCTTACATGCTTTATCCTGTAATTGAAAAACTAGAGCACTCAATCATTTGGATACATAGGTGTAACTGAGTGGTGTACCGTCTTTAGATGGTGAGCTTTCCGATGGCGAGATAATGGAACGTAAGACAAACATAATCGAGAAGTTAAGACAGAACTTCTTCTTAAGCCGATTATGGATAATCCTATAGGAATATGACACATTATGATATGTCATGGAGACTTAGCTATACGGGCTTCATAATTCTATATAGTTCGAGAGTGTAGCTCCAAGATTTTAGTGGAGTAACGTTGGAGTTGGTAATTATGAAATGTATATCACGGATATTGCATTTCATAATTATCGGGAGCTTGAACTAAATAGGTCCATTTGGTCCCCTTTGCTAGCTCACAAAAATCCTATAACGATACAGCATACTTTTGTTGGGTTTTGTTGGATTTTGTGATTCAAATAAGTAGTGAAAAATTAAAATTTATTCCCACAAAACCCTCGCAAGATCCATGCAATTCGATGACATTGATAAGAAAGTCATAGAATCTTACCTGGATGACAAAAGGGGCAAGATTTCTGGAAGGAAGAGAGCAGGTTCACTCCAGTGACACCCTAACTCGAGCTTTTCATATTCGGGATCAGATTCAGACATTGTTACTTAGAGCAATGCCCTCTATAGGTATCCACATGAATAGACTCTCTCAAAAACCAAATTGTTGTGCTAGCACCCTCTACTTGCGTTAAATGACTCTCTCTAATTCTAGGGTTTTAATGTTTTTGCCTTTTTGAATAAGAGAGTGCCTTTTCTCATCTAATTCAGCAAGAAACTCTAAAACAGATATATGTATATATATATATATTTTTTGATTTTGAGATAGAATAAGATTTTAACTAGGGTAAACTGCAATTCAAATATGATTCATAGAATCTATATAATATTAGATTCAAGAAACCTAGACATATCTAGTACATTGAATCTGGACATTATCTGATTCATTGAACCTAGACACAGTAAACACAAAATTAGTTAGGTTCACGTAACGTTGGTAGTGGACTTGAAATTCTGTTTCTAGCCCACAAATCATAAGCGGCCTCTAGCAAGACATTATGATTATCCAAGTTATGCCATTGTCAATAATCCGACATAACCTAATCTACAATAAGTATCAAAATCCTTTTATCACTAGATACTTTGATTGAACATAAGGCATGGTTTATGTGATCCTTATACTATTCAATTATATTATTTCTCAATCTTAAGTAGACTAATATTGATAACCGTTCTCAATTCATTCCAGTATGGCCATGCATTTTTCTTCAGTCTAATTTATCAAGGGGCCCATAGATAGCTTTATCATAATAAATGAGGGACAAATTTCTTCTTAATCACTCACATTCTTCACATGATTCACTCTATGTCCAACAACAATCTATTTTATCATCCTATTAAAGATAATATTAGAATGTGTCAAAATAGAGAACTTGTCATCTAGGAAACAATGGTGATTTCAGGTCAAAGGACTAGGATAATACTATTATGATGAGAATCACTTATGACAATTATCCATGTAGTATTCTCACAGCGGTCGATCCAATACATCATTTCTTAAATATATATCTATGAGCTAACTAAGTATCTCATACACATGATTAGTAAAACATAATCATCAATCAAACTTCATACTAATCTTTATTCATTATTATCCCAATAATAATTACCGACTAGGGATAATTTAGAATAGAATTTAATTTTCACCTAAGAGTTTTAATATTAGTCACATACTTGATGACCTTAGGAAGAATTAACTATTTATAGAATTAGAATAAAAAATAATAACGAAAATACCTCTTTATTCATAAAATGCAAATATAACAAAGTCAAAATGTGGCCATTATATAATTGGCCTAGGGCACATCACTAACAATCTCCCACTTGCACTAGGCCCAATCAATATTGTATCTAATACCAATGGACCTAGTATGATTCTCATGCTTAGGCTATGGAAGAGGCTTAATGAATGGATCTACAACATTGTCATTTGTAGGTACTCTGCATATCTTCATGTCTCCTCTCTCAATGATTTCTTGAATGAGATGATAAAGCTTGAGCATGTGTTTGGATCGCTGATGTGATATAGGTTCCTTAGCCTATGCTATGGCCCCATTATTATCACAATACAAGTCTATTGGATCTGATATACTAGGAATAACACCCAATCCAATAATGAACTTTTTGATCCAAACTGCTTCTTAGCTACTTCTGAGGTGGCTATATGCTCAACTTTTGTTGTAGAATCAGCAATGGTTAAGCATATTTTCAAGCACCTAAGAAGGACTCGATGTTTGGATTTTAGGAGATCAACTTTGGGTTTTGTGTTTACTTTGGACGGTGGTGCCATTAGTTGGAGAAGTGTGAAGCAAGATTACACTTCGGATTCAATGACGGAGGCCGAATATGTGGCAGCCAGTGATGCTTCGAAAGAAGCAGTGTGGCTCCGCAAGTTCCTTAGGGATCTTGAGGTAGTTCTTGGTGTGGATAAGGTAGTATCATTGTACTGTGATAACAGTGTAGCGGTAGCTAATGCTAAGGAACTAAGATTTCACAAGAAGCGTAAACATATTTATCGAAAGTATCATGTGATAAAAGACTTCGTCAAGAGCGGGCATGTCATGGTGTACAAAATCACATTAGAAGACAAATCAATTGATCCATTTATGAAGACACTTACTCGGAGAGTCTTCAAGAGACATGTGGAAGCTATAGGGATGTGGGATTTGTCATATTTACTCACTTAGTGCAAGTGGTAGACTGTTAGACGTGTATGCCCTAAGGAGTAAAAATGTAATATGTTTTTGGAGACATTTTTATTAATAAAGAATTTATTCATTATTTATATACCAAATCTTGTCCTTTTTATATTCATATTTGTTGAATGTATGTTAAGCAAACAATAGTCTAAGACTATCGATCTAAACCTTTAAGAATTGGGCATACGATGGACAGATTATACTGAAGAAACGATTCTTAAGGTGATGATCTAAATCGTAAGATCCGCAATCAAGGGAATAAAGTTGAGTACTTTATTCATGTAAAGATTATTATGTTGTCTATATCCCTATTGGGAGATGGTTTGTGTTGACCATCAGAGGTGGACTCCGTGAATAGAAACATTGGCACGTCGTCATAGGTAACGATATGTTGGATCAGGACATAAAGTGAATTGATTTAGGTTAATAATTCTGCCTCGAAAAATTGTTTCACTTTAGACAATCATTTGTATTATATCTTAATCCTAAGATAAATAGTGGGCCCGTTGTCTTGACTTGTGTCTTTTGATGTATCAAAGGGTGACACCCATATTTTAATAGTGGTACGCATGCTGGTGTGTTGGAGGCATGACTGTTGATAGCACAGACATATTATTCATAAATATGGAATCCATAGCTCTTCTTTAGGAGTAGTGATATCCTCTTATATGCTTTATCCTGTAATTGGAAAACTAGAATGCACAACCATTTGGATACATAAGTGTAACTAAGTGGTGTACCGTCTTTAGATGGTAAGTTTTCTGATAGTGAGATAATAGAACGTAAGATAAAAATAATGGGGAAGGTAAGACAGAACTTCTCCTTAAGCCGATTATGGATAATCCTATGGAGATACAATACATTATGATATGTCATAAAGACTTAGCTATACGGGCTTCGTAATTCTATATAGTTCGAGAGTGTAGCTCCAAGCTTTTAGTGGAGTAGCAGTGGAGTTGATAATTATGAAATGTATATCTCGAATATTGGGTTTCATAATTATTTAGAGCTTGAATTATATAGGTCCATTTGGTCCCCTTTTCTTGCTCACAAAAATCATATAACGATACAGAATGCTTTTTCAATAATTGGTGACTTATGTCAAATTTATTAGATTAGTTGAAATTAGGAAGAATCAGATAATTCATATTTGTTTATTGGTTGAATTAATTTTTGTGATAAAATTAATTCAAGAAAAACTTGTTGAACTATTAGGATCAGATAATTCTTGTCTATTTATCAGTTGATTTATTTTTGAATAAATCAAGATAAACTTGTAGAATTATTATGAATTGATTTATTTTCCTAGAGATTATCTAGATAAAGTTATTTTAATTACATAACTTCACTATTGGGTTATTTGAATTAAAACTGAGACTTTATCCTATAGAATCTGAGGTAGAAAATAAAAGATTCGCTAAGATTTTTATCGCAGGTTTAGCATGCCGATCCTCAGGTTCAGCCTGCCGAAGGGACAAGTTTGACATGCCAGTTAGATAGATCGGCATGTCGATTGCATGACAAAAGCTCATGCGTTTTCACGCGGATTTCATTAGATATTGATTCGAATTTGATTTTTATTTGAATTTTGAAGCATTACCTGAAAAGGACTAACTCTTGGGCCCTACCACTATAAAATGGGAGTGAGTCTCATTATTATTTAGATCAATTGAGAGATTAAGAGCAAAGCTCTGATGGTGAGATTCTAAAACTCCCTGAGAGCACTTGTTCACAAATCATGAACACTAGCTTTGGGTTCTCTCAATTAGTTGGAAGGAGAGTCGCCCAGTGAAAGAGCTATACGTGCGAGCCCACACTCACTCCGATCGTGGATAGAGAATAGCAAAGAAGACCAGTTGGTTTAGGCTTTTCTAGAGCGTTACTTCTCTTCATGAATAATGGGAGTTCTTCAGCATATAAAGGCTAGTAAGATTTAGTTAATTTATGCATATAGCAAGTCAAACTTATGTTTTGGAAAATACTCTGATATGAAAATTTTTAAAATTCCACTACGTACTATTTTTTCAACATTATTGTGCAACAAAAGCACTATTTATAAATTTTTTAATCTTTTTAGACGTTGAATTTGTGGATCAAAATGATCCTAGGTAGGGCCCCCTTGGTTCACGAGAATCATGTTGATGGAGTTGTTCTATATTTTTTCTTTTTTTTCTTTTGTGCTTAAACATGTCTGGAGTCTGCAATTTGGCCTTTGTGATCCTATGCATCGCCCATACAGAACAGACGAGAAGGAGCCATAGATCATGCATGCTGAGACTTAATGACTGCTGAGGATGAAGTCAACAATGATTAGTCAAAAAGTATGACTCTTGACTCTTTTCTTGCTATGAGATCAGTCATGTTAAGCACATCTGATGGTTGAAAAAGCAGATACAAGTGAAGTTGCTCGTATCAGAAAAGACAAGAATCTTAGCCACGAAGGGCATACGTATTAGCGCTAACACATGCTGCACGGCTGACGCATGGGTTGCGTAGAGCTAATGGTAGTGGGGAACGGACGGCGGAGATTGCTTTGGCAATGCATTTGACGCACCAGATTTTGCCATGTGTCCAGCTTTAATAACTTCAAATTTTTATTTTATTTTTGATGGATTTAATGTCCGATTTTGTCCCTTTTTGTGCCGTTTTGCTTTGTTTTTCCTCTAGATTTTAAATCTAAATATCAAAAATTAAAATAAAATTAATTATTTTACAAACATAATATTTACAAAAACATTTATTTTACATTAAAACACACAAAATAATTATAAACTTCTAAAATTTCTAGTCTCTTCAATTTGACACAGATTTAATTTTTAAGACTTGAAAGTATTTTTAGAAATTACTAAAAATATAATAGAACTTATTGCAAACTTAAAACACACTATGAAACACATTAAAACTCAAAATAAAATCACGCAACATTATTTTTACGGTTTTTACTATTTACAAACAATTAATTATAAAACACATAGAAATGATTTTAAAAATTACCAAATATATTATTAAACATAAAAACACACTAAAAATACATTTTTAAACACATTTGCACACTAAGATACAAAAATACTTGTTAACACAAAAATGTTATTAATTAGAAGATTTATTGAAAAATAAAAACATAAATAAATGATTTTATCCTTGAAAAATATACACTTTTACATTCTCACCAACGCCTCTACAAAGGCCTATGTTATTTACACTAGCATTTTTATTCACTTGTAAGATGATAGTTTTGCTCACAACTGATAAGAAGATTGTTCTTTGTTCCAAGCAAAAAATAATACGATTTGAATTCAAATAGCTTTTCCTCTTTCACTTTTTATTATTGTTCGTTAATTCAAAATTTGAGGTTTTTCATTTTTTTTTTCTCTTTTAAACAACTTTGGTTGTCCACTTGAATTCGATCGGATTTAGTGGTGGGCTCTCATTATTCCTGGTTGTACTGGAATTTTAAAATTAGGTGTGCGACGTAGTCAAACCTTTTACGTTTTGACCAAGTAGTTGGTAAAGGACACACATTGACCAGAGTGAAATCACTTGTGGAATCTTAAATAATTGTTGGCGGCAATTAAGAGTTTCAAGGCTTCTTCTATTACTAGCTTCAGGCACGTCCACATGATTACAAGTATTTTAATATTAAAAATTTTTATCTCATTTTATTTTTTTAAGGTCTCATGACAATTCTCAAGCATGCATATTTGCTCATAATATTACTTATGAAACTACATAATTACGGTTAAAACAACCAATTGTAGTAAAATTGGAGTCAATATAAATGTACAACTTTCTCATTGTGGCGTCCATATGATTAACAATATTTTAATATAAAATAATTATTTTATCTCATTTTATTTTTTTAGGTTCTTATTTTATAATCTTCAAGCATGCAACTTTGCTCATAAATTTACTAATGAAACCACGTAATTACAATTAAAATAACTAATTGTAGTAAAAGTGGAGTCAATATAAATGTACAACTTTTATTTAATTTTTAAATTATGTTCTATGAGTATATACATATATATATGTATATACACATATTGAATGAAGATAAAACGTTTTTTTGTAAAATTTTTGTATTTATTCTTAGCCAATTTTTTTTTTTTTTAAAAAAGGAGAAGTGTCAAATAGTAATTCTATAATATTCCATGAGAAAGACAATTAGTGTTTTTCAAAAAAAACAAAGAAAGAAAGAAAGTAAGATAATTAGTAAAATTGCCATGAACTTGTTAAACTTGTTAACATTGAATCAATATTGATGTTATAAAGCTGCTAGTGATATTTAGAAAAGCTAGCTTTATAAATTTGAAACGATACAAACTTCAAGCATGAGGTGTCAAAAAAAAAATAAAGGAACAAGCCATTTAACTCAATTTAAGCCATTGCATCAAACAAAATAAAAAAGAAGTAGTCTTGAACCATTAGATGGATTCAACATTTGATTGAAATACAAGTGGTATTCCCTCTTCTATATGTGGAGAGATGTCTTGAGTTCGTATGTTTACCAAATTGACCTTTAAGGACATAAATCCAACATTACTCAACTTAAGGGACAAAATTTTGGGCCGAAATTTTAGATTTGGGATTAGGGGTTGAGATTCAACTAGGTTGCAATTTGGAATCAAGGTCAGGTTCCAAAACCATGATCAGGGGTCAAGTTCGAGGATTGGGGTTGGGATCAAGCTCTAGGACTATGGGTCGACTTCCAAGATTGAGGTTGGGTTGAGTACTAGCATCAGGGTCTAGGTTGGCCTATATAGTCAGGGTTGGGTTTTAGGACAAAGGTCGAGCTTGGGTTCTAACACCAAGGTCTAGTCAGGTTCTAGGGTTAGTGTCAAGGTCGGGTTTCTAAACTAGGGTTGTGGTTAAGGTCAAGTTCTATGCTTAAGGTTGAAGTTAGACATTAGAACCAAGGATGGGATTCGTAGGTCAATTCTAGGACATTGGTTGAGGTCAAGGTTTAGAGCAGAGACTAAGATTGAGTTTCAAGACCAAGATCTAGGTTAGGTTTTTAGGTTAGGGTCGTTTTTTTGGACTGTGGTTAATGTTGGGTTTTGGGGTTAAGGTGAGTCACCAAAACCAAAATATGATTTTTATGTGCTCTGCTTGTAATCCAAATTTTTCTATTGGTTTTCTTGTCATAACACTCAGTTGAAATCTAGTCTATAAGGAGCTTGAGTATGCATTTAAGTTTAAGAGATGTTTCAGTGAAAATATGATAAATGCATGATAATTAGTAAAGGAATGATTATTCTTAGTTAAAAACTATTTGGAATATGTTTTAACATGGTTAATCTATGAATGACTAGTTATATGTAGAAGATTTGAATGAATTAATGCATTAGAACTTAGATTAAGTATGCTAGGTTTTTGTTTTAGGAGTTTTGATATTATGTTGAATCAAATATGTATTTGAGTATATGCATTCATAAAATGAGATTATTGATTTACATGATCATGTCCTATGTGTTTTGCAACTTTTACTTGTTTTACGACCTAGAGTTGATAAAAAACATGTCAAACTCGATTATGGCCATGATTGTGCAAGTTGGGGAAAACCCAGCTTTTTTGATAGATTGAAAGGTTGGTCAGAAGGATTGGCAGGCTAGATTGATTGTTCGTCTAAAGAATCTCCTACACAAGTAGGGTGGATTTCCAAGACCAACAGGGTGGACTAAGGGCCTATAGTCTCTCCGCACGTTTTAATCAGCAAGCTAGACTCTTAAACTGAAAAATTGGATTTTTTATTAGAAAACTCTATTTTATGATATTTAACCTAGTTCTATTTTGATTTTAAATCACTTTTAAGATTATTTTTACCATAATGTTATTTACATCAATTTCAAGTATGTTTAAATGTTTACTTAGTTGTGCTTGCATATTATAAGTACCTTCTTATTAAGGAACATTGATGATCAAATTAATTATCGTAATTTCAGTTACGATGTGAGTTTTATTTATTTATTATTCTTTAACTTTAATACAACTTGGAAAAGTTTGGCACATAGTGCAACTTACATGATTGTGAGTATTGGTAGGATGAGCTTAGAGAATATCGGTATACCTTATATTATGAGGTAGGATTTGTTATCCTTTATATGGTAGCCCTATTTTTAATGATGTTTGGCCTTAGATTTTTAAACCTTAAAATAAATTGTTTTGATTTTGCATTTTAGGCATGTTTGTTACATAAAATTGGGATTAGGACTAGGATAAATAATCCTAAACTTATGTTTGGTCCTCATTGTTGACCAGATAAATAATCTGGTATACGTGGATAACTAATCCTTCCTAAATAGGTGGGATTAACATTTTCTCCCGAAACTCACCCACCCAACATGAGCTAACTCTAACAGAAAACAATATTCATGATGGCAATGGTGAGGACCACCTTGACAACGGCAAGAGTAAGGATGCCCTACTTCCTCTCCTTTTGGCAATGACAACGGCAACAGAGCTCTGCTTCCCCCATGACGGCAATGAAGATCCTTCCCCCGAGGATGACCAAATTCCTCCTCTTCTCCTGATGGGTGCTGGCCTTACTTTCTTGCCCAAATCCAAACATAGATTCCTTTCTTGCCCAAATCAAATGTAGATCATCCATAGTCTCCTCTTTCAACAGTCTCTTTCTTGCCATACTATCGACAAACAAAATCACATAATGGGTAAGATAGAGTTGGTGAAAAGCAACAAAAAAAAAATCATAGGGGATGCTCATGTTTTTAACTTTTTAATATAGAGTTTTGTCCAAGTTAGATTTGATAATTAGTTTAAAAAATTAATTTTAAAAAATAATTTTTTTTAATTTAATCTAATCTAGTAATGTACCAAACACAAGATAGGATTTAACATAATCCAATCTAATACTAACATTTTAATCCAATCTAATCGAGCGTGTTAAGTGAAGCCTTTTAGAAAATGGTTCTTCAAAAGGGAATTGGTATAAATGTCTTCAAAAGGAGATTTGAAAATAGTTTCGTGTAGAAAGCCAAAATTTGTAATAAGTTTTGAGTACAATCTACAGGGTATGCCTATAGATAGATTTATATCAATCTATGACGTGAGCATTATTGGTGACACATCCAGAATATTCTTGTGGGCCACTACAATGGTTATTACTTCTTTTGTAGTGTAAGTTATTATTGTTGCTTATAATTGCTTTGAGAAAAATCATAATATGGTTTGGTTGGTTATTCATATTTCTAAAATTTTAAATAGAGTTTATGACTCAAATGGTCCCTAACTTTTTTTATGAAAGTGATGAATTGGCCTCTATTATTGTTTCTTTTCTGCTTGATTTAATCAGGACAAACGGTTTTATTTTAGGTGCGAAAGGATGAAATTAACTATCAAATACCTAATTTTAGATGGATTTGTTCCAAGCCTAAAATTACTCAAAAAAGACCAAAAGTAAGCTAAAAAAAATCTAAAACCTTTAGTTTAAAATAAAAATAAAAGAAAAACGAAAAGATAGAGGAAACTCATCGTTTCTTCCTCCTCTTGTCTTCACCTCTACAAGACCAAAACCCAAAAAATAGTAGTTCATGAAACTGTTTGTATTACTAATGGTTTCCAATTGAAACCAATTTAATTCTTTAACGGTTTTGCATACAAATGGTCTCCTATTTATATTTTCATTAAAACCATAATTAAAATTTTTGTTTGGTAACTGCATTTGAAGCAATATAAGAAATCCTTGATGGAAGGATTTCAGTGAAGAGAAAACAATTCTCAGTTGGGTCCCTATCACCTCTCTCTCATATCCAGTAGATACACCATCGCTTTGAGTGTTAGAGTG